>PVIC010003539.1:0-60702 GCA_004025085.1 Thryonomys swinderianus | reverse complement strand
GACCTTGCGCTTGCGAGGCAGGTGCCGGAACCACTGAGCTAAATCTCCAGCTCCAAGAATAGCTTCTTATGAAACAAACATCTGTGAAATTGAATTGAAAGCATATTGACAAGGAGTGTGAAAACAATACCTTGTAATTAGGGAAAACTTAAAATAGTAATTAAAGGTAGTTAACTCCCCTTTTAAAATTAAAATTGTATGACAGTATCATCATATAGGCCTTATTTCTTCTGCTTTTTTACTTCTGGGAACTAAATGGTTTTACTTTGCAATTTTCTTCTGGGAAATAAATGGTTTTATTTTTGTCCACTTCTAATTTCTTTTATTTCAACAGAAAAAAGTGTTTTAATGCAAAGGGAGAAGCATGTATGTCTCTCATAAGATGAAATAAACCCATCAGTATATAAAGTATTTAATCAAGAATTACTCTTAATTGATATTCTTTTGACCAAATTGTATGTCTTAAGACCTTCATATTGATTCTAATTTTATTTTTCAACATTTAAATGAGAAAGTGCCCTATAATTAAAGATTTAATAACTAACTATTCCATCTCTAGGGTTTTTATTACCTCTTGAAGTTTATTTATAAGACCTTTGTCATTAATGTGGGGCTTTTTCTATTAAGAGCTTTTTGAGAACTCAGCATATAATTAGATATTGCAAGTAGCAGCTAATGTTTCAAAGTGAAATGAGCATTTTGCTTCAATTTTATTCAGAGGTCTCTGTGAACATACTGTGAGTGAGGGGAAATCAGTTTGTATAGATTTTAATCCACAGGCCTGTAACATGGAACAACATGGGTGGAATTGGTGTCCAGACTGCGGAACTGGAGCTTAAATACAGTGTGGTGTAACTGGCAATCTTGAGCAGATTATTTGATGGTTGTTTTCTGTCTTTTTTAAAACTGTGAGTGATTCAGATGCACAGAATAACAAATTTGCCTTCAAGCTTTAGCAAGTCCTAACATTTTGCTCTATTTGCTGTGTTTTTTTTTTTTCTGCAGATCTGTAGAAATCCTGTCTTGTTGCCTTCTCATTTTCATCCTATTTCCTCTTTCTGGGATAAATTCTGTCATAAATTTAGCATGTGTCATCCTTATACTTTAAATTATTAACTCTATGTTTTTAAACTTTGTGCAAACAGTATCCTACACTGCATATAATTTTGATATTTAATCATGTCCCTGTAATTCTTTTTTTATTTGGAATGATTTGCCATTTTTCTGTTACATAAACATTTGACAGTTTATTTTTCCACTTTTCTATCAGCAATTTTTAAAATTGTTCCCAGTTAGGAATAGTACTATAGTGGATTTTTTGTGTATGGTTTTGAGGGAAATGTTTTCTAGTTTAGGTACATGGGGACTTTTACTGTCTTAATAAAGTCTAGTCAGTGTTCTACAAAATGCCCCACATACCAGCTGTGTGGGAGAGTCCTGTGTCTCCACATCCTTGCTGTTTAAGTGGTCCCCAAGACTGCTCCTCAGTCCAGTGATTTTCTGGAAGGACTCAGAAATACTAGCGATTACTCATGGATATGATTCATTATACTAAAAGGATTCAAAGCAGAAACAATGAAGGAAAAGGCACACTGGGCCATGTTTGGGGAAACTAGCTTCCAAAAACCTCTCCCAGTAGACTGTACAGGGTCTCTAATAACGTATGGCAGCAACCATGTTTGCAGTTTTCTGCCCGTGAAGCTTGCTTAAGCCCAAAGTTGTGGAGTTTTTAATGGAAGTTGGTACAGAGCATGTATTACCTCTATGACAAGCTGAAGTCACACCAACCTGGACTTGCCAAAGGAGAGCAGGCATTTACTGTAAATCACAAGGAATGCATGACTCATCTAGATAACTGGTGTGGCATAGTTTGAAGCCTCTGGTACACATGGCACAGAGAGTGGTCCGGCAGCTCAGACTTCAGGACCAGCTCCAGGAGCTCATGAGGTTGTGCTCAGTTGGAGCAATCAGGTCTGCTCAATTCATTTTTCTGCATTTTTATCAACTTGATATTTTCAGCTTAAATTTAGCCAAGTTGATGAGTGTGAATTAATCTCATTTGTTATTTGCACAAATAACAAAATATGAGACTGAGTGGGTTTCCCCTTCTATGAATCACCTGCTTGTGCATAATGGCCATTTTCCCATCAACATTTTTGTTTTCTTTTTAAATTTTCAAATCTTTCTACATTGTGAATATCAAATCCTCTTTTGTATCTATATATTGCAAATATATTCTTTCCATCTGAAAATACCCTTTCCTTTCCATTCCTGGTTTATTAAAATGATTTTCTATGTCTAGTTTATTAGTCTTTTGTAGCTTCTGTAATAAATTACCACAAACTGGAAAATGAAAATAATAGAAATTTATTCTCTGTAGTTCAGGAGGCCAAAAGTTGAAAATCAAGGTGTCTGCAGGGCTGTTGCCTTCTGGAGGTTCTGAGAAAAATGAATTCCATGCTCTGTAGCCTCTGAGATTTCCTGGCATTTGTGGAATCTCCTGGCCTATAGCTGCCTCACTCTAGTCACTGAATCTACCTGTATAGTACATTCACTTCTGCTTGGTCTTTTACCTATACCCTTTATGAGGAGATGTGTCATTAACTTTAGAATCCACATGGGTAATCCAGAGTAATCTCCTATATCAAGAGCCTTAATTGTATATCACTATTTCCAAATAAGGTAGTGTCACAGAATCAGGGATCAGGATGATGACATGTGCTTTGGGACCACGATGCAAGCCACTCTAATTGTAACAATATTACCATTTTCCCTTCAACTCTTTCAATAAAGTAGATCATATTTGTTTATAGATATTTAGTGTGTTTATAGATATTTAGTGTTGATATATCCTTGTATGCAGAATCAATCCCAGCTGTCTTTAATGTGTTTGTGTGCAATAGGGCCAAATGCAATCTCCTTATATTTACCATTTTTTACATCTGAGCTCATGGATGAAATTAGATTATTGTTTATTTCTTGCCCAGCTTTGATTTCATGATCCATAAAATAGTCTTTCTTATTTCTTGCTTCCCAGAATGGTTTGGAAACTTACCTGTTAAACCTGCCAGACCTTCCTGGGGCTGTTTGCCTGCAGGTCAGTAACGATGATGCAGGTGTGTGAATGGTTGAGAAGGCTGACAGGATGAGGTTCCTGGGGAAGGGCTCCCTGTAGTGTCGGCCTGGCCACGGTTACAGAAAATCGCTGCTTTAAAATATGCCCGGGAAGTTCCGGAATTACATTTTCCATCCACTCAGTTGCATCCACCCAAGTAAAAGGTCTTACTTTATCCCAAGATGACAAAAAGATGTTGTTCAGTAAGAAGCTGAGTGGGATTCATTTATATTTCACAAGTGCTCAGGTTAAGAACAATATTTAATATAACAGTAGGGCCCCAATTTGTTGATATACTGTTCCATTCAAAGCGTCCTGCACAGCTCTTGCCCTCTGAGTCTGGTACTTGGTTATGTCCATTTTATAAACCAGAACATCCACATTTAGAGAGACGGAAGTAACTTGCCTAGGATTACAGAAATGCAGGCACCCATTCATTCCTTAAATTTATTCTCCACTGACTTGACAGAGTGCAACTGATGGACATCTTAGAAGGTCTCATTCAGAGAGAAGAACCTGAGAGTTTGGGCGTCTCTGATTTGCCAGCATACTGAGCTGCAGTCGGACCAGGTGGTCAGTGGAACTTCACGGGACCTGCTGGGTGAGTGATCACAATTTGCTGATTGCTGTCTGCTTTGTGCCGTTTGCCACACAGAGCCCTCTCAGTTTCTTATCTCAGGGGTAACAAAATTTAGACAACAGCTTTTACAGAGAGTCAAGTTTGGTCTGTTTGTCCCACTTGTTGTGATGGTTTGTGTGTTGATGTTCCCCTAAAGCCTCGTGCAGTCTTAGATGGGACTTTTTAGAGGTGGCTGGATCTAGAGTGTGTGATGCTGAGATTAAGGGTGTGTTTACTAGATCAGTCCGCTGACGGGTTTGGCACCGTCCTGATCCAAGTACACTGGAGGGAGTATAAAAGGGGCAGAAAGATGCTATTAATGTCCCCTTTTGCTTTTGATGTTTTCTGCTACAATGAATGGTTGGTTCCTTGGCAATATGCCATCCTGCCTTGGAACTAGCAGAGTACGGACTGGCACCTGTACAGATTTTGAGCTAAATAAACCTTTCCCTCTTTAACTTTGGGTATTGGGTATTTTGTCTTAGCAACAAGAAAAATAACTAAGACAGTTGTCGTTGTCCTGGTCAGAACATTGGAGGAGGGGCAACAAAAACACCATATTGGAAAAACAGAAGTGAAGACTGTAATGGCAACAAGTTTGTCAGTGCTTTGAAATGCATCACATGACAATGACTCTGCTGCTGAGCCCAAAGTGGTCTAGGACTACTCTGTGCCTTGGTGCCATTTTTACTCCTGCTTTCTCCCATATTCATAATCTATCTTTTTGGTTTCTAAATTATTCTAAATCTGACCCTACTGCTAGAAATTCTCTGTTGACTCCCTATTTTACCAGTCACAAAAACATGGCATCCTCAGAATGGCCAATCAGGCTGCCCACAGCAGGCCCTTGGGGGTCTGTCTGTGCCTCCTTCTCAGTCCCTTTGCTCCAGTCAACCTGCCTCCTGACTCAAGCCTTGTTACTCTCTGTTCCTCCGTAAGAAGGTCTTTCCCCATATGGGTAACTTGTTTCTTCTGACTTACTGTTCCAGTGGTACCTTCTTGGAGAGATTCGCCTGAACCTTGTTTGAAATAAGAAGCCTATTCCTCACCCCTATGCTTCAGGTCCATCTTTTCCTGGCCTTTTTTTTTCCCCATGGAATTGCTCACTGTTTAGAAGACTATGCCCCATGTACACGTTAGGCGTATTGACTGCTGTGCCCAGTGAGAACGGACCTGTACATGGCAGGGATTGTGTCTCTCGGTTCCCAGTGTCTCTCAGGACCTAGGGTGGTGCTGGGATATGGAAATCTCTCCCTGAACATCTGATGGATGAATGAATGCATGCATGAATAGATGCATGGCAGTATGTCATCCTACACATTTCTGGGGAGCAGGGAGGTGATAATTACCACAAGTGGCTCATATAGACATGTGAAAGGTTTTGTTTACTAGGACTTGACTTCCAGATTAGGAGTTTTAGATGGAGGAAAGGAGGGAAAGGAGTTGGGCTGCTTTCTAGGTAGTGGGGAAAGTAATTATAAAGGCACCGGCTCCTGGAGGACAGCATAGTTGCTATGATGACAATTTTAAGGCATTTCAGTGTACCTGTCTTCAGACTTTATCGTAAATGATTCATATTCTTATAAAGTCTGATGTCTTGTAAGTATTGGGAAATCTGAGTCAAAATTATCTTGGTTTCTTATACTGCCCTGACAACCAAATTCCTAGCAGAAGTTTGAATTCTGAAACCTAAAAATGTGGGGTTATTCTCACCGATTCCCAACAGATTCCTAAGATGCTCAAAAGCACAGATCTGTAAATCTGTATCTAAGAAGCCAGAAATCCAGAGACTCAGATTTATTGATATTAATTCCATCTCACGGGGAAAGGGAAGGAACATGTTAGTGATGGTAGACAGGTGGTAGAGAGTTCTCTGCCCTCCGCCCTGGTGGCACAGTGTGGGCTCAGCCGAGTGTGACAGCTTCCATCCTGGTCTGTCCTGCAATGAGACAGACCTTTCTCTCCGTGGGTATTCACATATCATCACTGAAACAATATCATCCAGATTTCCTTGGGGTTATAAAAAAGGTTAAAGAATCTAAAATTCCCCATCTGAACTTTAAACAAGAGCAAACAGTCTCACTCTGCAGCACAGATGTGAGATGCTGCAGTAGAGAAACCACTAGTCTTTGCCTTCTAAGTCCGAGGTTAAAACCCTGGCTCCCTCTCTGTGACCTTGACCAGATTACTTCATTTTTCTGAGTCTGAACTGTCTCCATGATAAATAATAGGTTTATTATGTGAGCAAGGCCCAGCAAAAACGTTAAAAATTTGGCAGAGGCAAAGAAATCTGGAAGTTATAATTCAGGCAGACATACGCAAGCGTCTTGTAAATAAAAAGGAAGTTAAATCTAGAAAATATTAGTCAAAATGATGGAGCATAAAGATTAAGAATGAAATGATGTTGACTAGGGAACACCATTTTATATTTTCTAGTGTTATTGATGAAGTTGGGATTCATTACACCTCCTATTCACTTGGGACTGTAAAGCGATGCCAGATGCCTGGCTGCAGAATGGAGTCATCATTCATTACCATGAAAATGAGATCATTAGGATGACATATTGCCGACATAAGGAGCACAGTCACAAAACTCGAGAAAAACAAACAGTTATGAGTGAGCTTCCACCGATAGGAATAGTGGAGCGATTTTAATATTGTGGCTCATTCTTTATCCCTAACTTACCAATAGACACTGGCTGAGAAAAATAGGAAAGGGAGACGTTACATTTAGGGGAAAAGACAGAAGCACCTTCCCTGACCTGTTACTTTAATCTCTGTGCTCGATGCCTTGTCATTGTCTGTGGTAGACCAGCACTCAAACCCCTCTCCATGTTTAGGAATCTGCAGCCTTCAGTGGTGGGGGTGGCTATAAAGTCACCTGGGAAGTGGTAAGCCCTTCTTCTCTTAAGACTACAATGATGGAGGCAGAGAGTGTTTTCTGGCTTCCAGACTTTCCCTAGGGTGTGGGATAAAGACCCATTCGTAAATATACAGGATCTTGGAAACAGTTTTCAAGGTGCTCAGAATAGACATGAAACCTATACAGTGTCTATGGAGAGAGGTATATTGAATTTAGCAAACTGAACGATATTGAATTTTGACTGAGTGTGACTTGCAAGGAAAGGAGTGACAAGATTTGAGCATCAGATGAGGTAGAGGAAACAAATGAAATTGCTTTGCAAATTGTGAAGTGTTAGAAAAAATGTTGGCTCTTTTAAATTTTCTATCTTCCAGGAGTATTTACAGACCAATGAGACAGTACACTATCTACATAAATTTGTTTAGGGGATGATATCAAGTGCTGGCAAATGTATCACAGAATAAATGGAAAACTTCATCAATTTCTAGGAGGATAGTAAATTGGTGCCTCCAATTTAGAAGGCAATTTGTCTATCTTTAGGAGAAACCAAATATACACATATTCAGACCCATCAATCCTGTTTCAAAGGAAATTTCTTACATACTCAAAGGGACCATACAAGACATTTACCAAAGCATTATGGTAAAGGATTGGACATAAGCTACATGGCCAGAGAAGTATAAAGAATTGTGAAATGTAAACATATAAAAGGAAATGCTATATCTATCTATATCTATCTATATATATATATAGATACAGATATAGATATATACTTATCTATTACTAAAATAAGCAAAGGATAAAAAGCTGCATCAGACAAAAAAGACAAAGACTTGAACAGTTTCTTTACCAAATGAACAGCAAACAAAAGATGGCCAAGTTAGATGGTCAGTGAGATCCAAATTAAAGCCATATTTTAGCTGTATCCTGGTATAAGATTAAGCCAGATAAAGAACCTTCACAAAAAGCTGGGGCCACTGGCATACTTGTCTTCTGTTGATGGAAGAACAAGTCGCCGTGGAAACTTTGGAAGACAATCTGGCATCATTTGGTGAAGTTGAAGATGTGTGTACTTCAAATCCAGCAATTCATCTTTGAGGCATACAGCAGCAGTGTCTTTGTGCCTAATAGTAAAAATTAATCAAAGCCCAGGAACAACCCAAATGTCTGAAGATGAGGGATGGATGCACAATGAAATATAGTTATGAGAATGAATACACAACAAGCATCTACTGGAATGACTTGCATACATAATGTGGAATTTTAAAAAGTTGCAGAAGAGGGCAGGGGTTGTAGCTCAGTGGTGCTGTTGCCTGCCTGGCAAGCACAAGGTCATGAGTTTGATCTCAGGTATTGAAAAAAAAAGGGTAAAAATTGCATAAGAATACATATATCTAATTTGTGCAAAGTTTAAAAGCATGTAATGCTTTTAAACTAAATGATATGTTACTTATGGACATATAACATGTATGATAAAATAAAGGAATAAATAAAATGTGTACAGGGGAGGAAATAATGAGCAAAACATTGGGACACTGGTTATCCATCAAGGGAAGAGTGGAGGAAGGTTAGTGGAGTCAGGCGAGGCTGCTGAGGGTTCTGTGGTACTTAGAACCTGACAGCAGGTGGCAGGTCACCAGCTGGTCATGTTGTTGCTAATCTCAGAACTCTTTGTATATACACCAACAATGATAATGTAATATTGAGTGTAATATCGAATGAGAGACACAAAACGTTCAGGAGACACCCAGCACAATCCTGTTTCTGGAAAAATGCCCACTTTAACAAAGTATTGTTAGAGATGCCTCTATGTGTAAATAAAGTCACACAGGGTACCTATATGTTAAGCACAGGAGACTGACTGCATGCATAGAGTGGAATGATTAGGAGTTGAATGAAGGAGACAGTATGCAATATTTTGAGTTATTAAAGATATCTGTGGTATACTTTGTTTGTGGATTTTGTTTTTTGGTACTGGGGATTGAATTCTGGCCCTTGTGTATCCAAGGTTGGCGCAGTACCACTTGAGCTAAATCACCAGCCCCTTGTTTGTGGATTCTTGATGCTGGCATGCTGTGGACTGACTTGAAGTAGTTAGATTAACCACAGCACTCTAATCCTGAGATTCCAAAGGGGAAGAAAGTTTGCTTTGCAAGCTGGAATAATCAAAATCTGGTGTCAGTTATTGAATCATGTTTTCACATTGACATATTAAAGATCACATCATGGATGCACAGTAGAAACAAAGCTGTGCAATAACTTGTCTTGACATTTTAGTCAGAAATCTGTCACAAACTAAGATACATACTTTATTTCTTTCGTCTCACCTCCCTTAAGATTTGTACGAGATGAAGGACTGTTGACTCAAAATCCTCAGCCCTTAGCACAGCACAGTTAAACCTCTGATTCTGTGTCTCTGCTGTGTACTTTGATTATAGCTGCTCCATCCCCAAATCTATAATTTTCAGTCTTGTCAAAAGTTCTATGCCAATATCTTTATCCCAAATTTAATAGTGGCCAAATCAGTAAAGTCTGAAGCTGAGAACAGAAATCAAAATCATAATAACTGGAAGGGGAAAAAATGAAAATGACCTAATTTTTAGATTTTGTATCTAGCAAACCCTTGAAAATTAACCAAAAGCTATTAGAAAGGAGATATTTCATTTAATCATGTAGTAAAGTGGCCAGATAGAATTCATATATGAGCAACTTATTAATCAGAAGGCATGACAAGGCAAAATGTTATTAATAGTATCCATTCTGGCTGGGGATGATGGGCTTCCTCATCTGAACCTAAGTGCCATAAAGTCTCTCAAGAAAGTAATCTGATTTGCTTTTGTCCTTCAGCCCCCTAACCCTGGCCCAGACCCTGAGCAAAGGACTCAACAGAACCAGTTAATCTTGACATACTCTTTTCTTCCAACACTTAAGAGGTACAACCCTGTACCCAACATGGAAACCTTTAACATTATCTCTCTTAGTGTGGCTTCAGCTCTCCAGAATCACATGGCTGGTTCACAGGGCTCACTGTCATCATTGGTAAAATGCCCATTAAGCTAGTTTCCCCCAGGGATGGAACAGTCTTCTCAGTTGGGCTATCACAATCTTTCCTTCTTGCCAAAAGAAATGGTTCAGTTCAAATGACTAACTTACCTCTTTAGTTTCAATGCTTCAAAAGGCAACAACTCTGGGAAAAATTCTCTATAAATATAGAAACTAATAAAGTCATAGCTTCTGGAGATGGAAGTTGACTAGAGAGAGGCAAAAGAGAATTTTCTAGGGCATTGGAAATATTGTATGTTTTGTTTTGGGTAGTAGTTTCATAGGTGCCTACAATTGCAAAATACTTGTATTATTAAGTAGAATATAAAAGATCTGTACATGTTATTTTATGGAAATAATATCTCAATTTAAAAATAAATATAGCTCTCAAAATTGGAGTGCATCAGAGTTGTCTAAATGCTTCCTAATAATGCAGAGTTTTAACCCTAGAAATTCAGTTAGTGGGCCAGTGATGGGTTGAGGAATCTGCATTTTTGCCATAAGTTCAAGTCAAGCCTAGGCTGTATCGTTGGAACCTTTGACTGAAGCTGATGGATCTGTTTCCAAGATGGTGTCTTGACAAGGTTGTGGGCAGGAAGCTTTAGTTTTCTCCAAATACAATTAACCACAGGGTTGCTTGATTACTGAGAACTAGGCAGCTGGCTTCCTCCAGAGAAAGGGGATAACCAGGCGGGGGGGTTGGGGGTGGGTGGAGAGACAGAGACAGAGACCTAGACACAGAGACAGAGAGACAGAGACAGAAAGACAGAGAGAGAGACACACACACAGAGACAGAGTCACAGAGACAGAGAGACAGAGACAGAGAGAGACAGAGACAGAGACGGAGAGGGAGAGGGAGACAGAGACAGAGAGAAGCAATCAGGAAGCCACAGTGTCTTTTATGGTGTAGTCCTAAAAGATGCACATCATCAATTTTTTTCTACATTCTGTTAGAAGCAAGTTACTAAGAGCAGCCCTTACTCAAGGACAGAGGAACTAGTCTATATTCTTGGGAGGGAAGATAATTTAAGACCATGAAGACGAATAAGATGTATAAGATACAAGTACTATACATCTTTTTTAGCCCTTAGAAAGATACCACACCACACCATACCACACCACACACACATGCACTCAGTCACTCAAAGAAAAACAGAAACATAAGAAAAGTAGTTACAGTTTGAAGTGAGAGGTAAATAACTGAGGTAATATATCTTTGAAAAATTTATCCTCAAACTTATTGAATCAATGAGCCCCTTTATTATTAAAGATACTTTTGAGTTTAGTTTCTGTTTTCACAGCTGAAAAATGTTTAACTATTTGAGAATGTAACCTGTTGAGGTTTCTCCTGAAGTGGTCAGGTAGGCTAAAAAGCATAGAGGCGCTGGGCATGGTGGCTCACGCCTGTAATCGCAGCACTCAGGAGGCAGAGGCAGGAGGATTGCTGAGTTCGAGGTTTGCCTGGGCTACATAGTGAGCTCAGAGCCAGCCTGAACTACAAAGCGAGACCCTGTCTCAAAAAAAAAAAAGCATAGAGGCAAAAGTGCTCAGGGAGGCCAGAGGGTTAGCTCAGTGGTTCCGGTGCCTGCCTCGCAAGCGCAAGGTCCTGAGTTCGATCCCCGGTAACCACATACAATGCTGGGCGTGGAGACTCACGCCCGCCAACAATCAATACCACATAGCACAGTGCTGGGCGTGGTGGCTCACGCCTGTAATCCCAGCACTCAGGAGGCAGAGATAGGAGGATTGCTGAGTTTGAAGCTTGCCTAGGCTACATAGTGAGCTCAGTGCCAGCCTGAACTACAAAGCGAGACCCTGTCTCAAAAAAAAAAAAAAAAAGTGCTCAGGGAGGTGACTCTAGCCCAAGGGGATGGATTGTCATTATTTTAAAGTCTACAATGGTATCCATTCCCCCTTTAAATTAGATAGCTTAGGTCAGTTATACTCATATTTGAGCACAGAATCAGGCCCCACCTCGTTTTTGGATCAGTAGGTCCAGGATGAACCAAAAATTTGTTCTAACATATTCACAGATGCTGGTATTGGTCCATGGGTCACATTTTGAAAACTACTGGTTTAGCACAATGCAATGATAGAAGGGGTCATTTTTCACAGGAGCTTCTGGAAAAGACTTTCTTTATCTTAAAGACATAAAAAAAGAGCAAGGATTTATTTGTTGGTTTGCTTTGGAGGATTAATGAGGGCAAATGTGTTTCCAGGAGGAGAGAGAGCCAACAATTTAACATTGGCAGAGCAGACAGAGGCCTTTGATAATGTCATTGAGTTTCAGAATTGACCAGCCTTTGCAGTTTTTATAGCTGCATTTGTATTGTGAGATAATAAGTTTCCTTATTGATCAAGTCATTAGGAATTAGGTTTTCTGTTTTCTTAGCTGGAAACATAGGCCAAGCTCTATTGTACAAAATATTTTATGGTTTATAATGCATGTCGACATATTGTTTTCCAAAATGCTGTACTAATTTATACTCCCTCTGGCAGAACATTAGACTGCTGTTTTGCTACATCTTTGTCAACATTGGACAATAGAATTTTAAAGATCTCTGGTCAGTAGGTGGGAAACATCTCTGGGAATGCATCTGCATTTCCATGATCACAAGCGAGCCTGAAGCATTTTAAATATCCATTCTTCCGGAAGCAGATGAAGCGTGGATGCCAAGTCTGGGCTAAAAACCTAATGCTTCCAGATAATCACTGCTCATTGCTTTTGCTTACCTGGGTGGGACTGAAATCAAGTGGCTTAGGCTGTTTATTCCAGTGGAAACTTGGGGACACTGTGGTATGTGGCAACAGCTATTTTTGGACCAAGGGCTTCAACTTTGTCCCGTAACTGACAAAGAAAAGACCTCATCCTTAAGTTGTTTTAGTTACTCCTTTGGTTACTCCAAAGGTGGAAGATGATTCAGGAACAGATGTGTACCTAGGTGAAGATAATTACTTGCATCAGGTTGTTTGCCTCTTGATGGTTTCTAGGAGTGTGGACGGCCCCTTAGCTACTAGAGTGACATAAAGAGCAGAGTCTGAGTGCAAGCTCTATCAGTTATTTTTGAGAAAAATTTAAAGGGTTGAAAACGGCATGTAGAAATTATTTTATGCTTTGAGTCTCTCATGAAACTTAGTTACTAGATAGTTTGTTTCTACTGATTGTTATGTAGTCACTCTAGGATTATTTAAAAATAAGGGAAGCAGTTCTTCCTGGTTAAGATTCTATAACTTATTATAAACATCTCTGGAATTATTGTAAAATTAGTTTCTAATTGTTTAATTTCTTAAAACTATAGACAAATTGGGCTGGAGATTTAGCTCAGTGGTTCCAGAGCCTGCCTCGCAAGCGCAAGGCCCTGAGTTCGATCCCGGTAACCACATACAAGGCTGGGCGTGGTGACTCACGCCCACCAGCGATCAATACCACATACCACAGTGCCGGGCATGGTGGCTCATGCCTGTAATCCCAGCACTCAGGGAGGCAGAGACAGGATTGAGGCTTGCCTGGGCTACATAGTGAGCTCAGGGCCAGCCTGAACTACAAAGTGAGACCCTGTCGCAAAAAAAAAAAACAAAAAAAAAAACCACAAAACTATAGACAAATATATACATCAGTGAACCTTTCAAAATATTACTTTGTTATAGAAGCTTTCATTGTTTTTTTCAGGTTAAGTAGATATCATTAAAAATGACTTCAAATTATTTAAAACCAAACAACAATAACTAAACTCTAATTATCTGAAAATGTTCCTGACAATACAGAAAATATTCCAAGTTAATTGGATCTGTTAGTAAACTTAAGTTTCCTTCAGGGAAAATCACAGGGTTGCACAGATTTAGATGAGGGTTATTCTAGCCAGTTTTCTGTACTGATGAAAAGGACCCACATAGATACCAATTCAAAGGAGAAAAAACATGGTTTTGGGAAAAGTTGGGGAGTAGTTTGTATCTGAAACAATGTCAGCTATTGAGTATCAGCTGGACCCAGACTGTCATTCAACACTTGGTGGGAGATGGAGGGAGATTCATCCACTGAGAATTGAAGACAAAGGAGACTGCTGCTGTTTCTTTGATTTTATGAGAGTCCAGGAGTAAGAGTCTTAACAGGCTTCCCCATTGTTGCCATCGCCAATTTATGCCCTTGTGCTGCAATGAATCTTCAGTGGGACTAAACAGGGTAAGTGTTATTATTAAAGCTAATTAAATCACTGTGAATTATAGCCTGTCCAGGCTATTTTCTAACAGAATGATGATCACAAGTTCTGGAGAATACACACAAAAAAGAGGACTGGTTAGGTGAAGAAATCCACTATTTAAAAAAATTTTACAAACAACTTTCAGAAAATACTAGAAATCCTTGCACCCCCTTACACTTGTCTCCTAGTAATGCGGTGTAATAGCAATTTCATCCATGATCATTATGGAAAAGCAGGAACTGATTTTCTTGCCTGCTTTAAAAAAATCACATTAGCAAGTAATTGAACAAGAGGTTAATGTTATACTCTAGCCTCAGCATTGAGATGAAAATAACACATTTTCTCTCTCTGTTTGTATTTTAACATGGCAAAACCATCGATATCTGAGGGATAGGGAGCAGATTACTTTCCAGGCTCTAAACAGTAACAACATAATGGCTCTAAATGAAAATACAAGTTAAATATCATTATGGCAGGATGAGAGAGATGTAATGAACCCATAAACCTCCTCTACAGCAAGAGTAATTTAAAATGTTCTCTTAAAGTATAGTCAGTTTGAGTGGTGGGAAATGAACAGGAACAAAGTTTTGGAATGTCCACTTGAGTGCATTTGGAGAACACTGGAAAATAATGATGTGTTGGATTCCGTACATGTGTGCAACTGTGAGCCTGTATCACTGCATATGGATATTTGTGAATATATATACTTATGTGTGCGTACAGACACATACATATACATGTTAGCTTCCAAGTATATTGGTGAGATAAATGAAATGGAAAATGTAGTTAATCAAATTTTTATAATCCATGAAGTTTGCCAAGTTATTCCTTTGACTGGGTTATGATATGAAGGGAAGTTTGAGATGAATCTTGGGTTCTACTACATCTCCATGAGGGTTGTTTTGTAGCAGTATGTTCAGGACATGGTTCTCAGTTAAACCCCCCACAGTAATCTGGGGGTTGCCAGGAAAGACATGTATGTAGATATATGTGACATCCACGCCTGAGGGCCAACGTCTCCTTGACAGTGTGGAATGGGGCAGCCTCTTGGGACCAGTACAGCAAAATCAGATTTCCAGAGAGGGAGGAATTCTTCCTCAAGACTACAGTGCCTGCTGCTGCCTGCTGCTCTTTCTACTTCCACACTTGCCAGCCACACACTCACCTGAGCCAGTTCCTTAAAAGAAAACTCTTTAATTGTATATGTATTTGTAACATCCTGCTGTGGTTTACTTTTCTGGAAAAGCCTGACTGCTGTGGTTCAATATAAGTATCTCCCAGGCTCAGGTGTCAAGGGCTTGGTCCTTAGGCAGCAGCGTCCAGGGCTGGGACCTAGAGAGGTGACTGGATGAGGAGGGCACTAACTTCATCAGTGGTTTAGCCTATTCACGCATTTGTAATCGAATGCATCTGGTAGGAGGTGGAGGAAGCAGGGCCCTGTGAGCATGCAGTCCTGTTCCTGTCCCTGTCCCCAACCCTTTGCTCTCTGGCTCTCTCCCTTTCTCTCCAATTCCAGGCTGCCCTGAGGTGAGTGGCTTTCCTTCATGGGTTCCCACCCTGGTGTTTCTGCCTTGTATCCAGCCAGCCATGGTCTGAAACTATGAGTCAAAATAGATCTTCCTTCCTCATGTTATTTTGCTCAGTATTCGGTCAGAACAGTGAGAAGTCAGCACCTGGATTGATATAGTGTCAAACATAGTGAGTACCTTCAATCTTCCTTATACATTTTCTGACTTGAGTTTGATTTTCAATTACCTAATCTGATTAATATTTAAATTACTTTTAATTGATACTAATTAAAATTAACATGTACCTAAGATTCTAATGAAAGGCTTTATCAGGGAGAAAGTAGCTGAGGTGACAAGGTGAAATTCCACGTTGTGCTTTTTCTGCAGAGGTCCAAAGGCAGGCGGTCTTTCCTGGAGCTGAGCTCTCTGACACGGAACTCAGAGCAGCTTCGGTGGAGACACGGCCTGAGCAGCTCCTGGGCTCCCTGCATTTGACATTTCAGAGAAACATGGGGCAATCATTTTTCTTTGCAGTAAAAAGAGGTAGTACACCGGGCAGTTTGACTTTCATTAAGGGTTTTAAGTTCTCTGGTAGGGCCATACTTTGACCTTCGCTCTCACTATGCTTAAGAAGGAAGAATTCTATCAGAAGTAGTATGTCGAAAAACCAGTTGATATTTTAAATTAATACTTTGATTATGGTTGTGAGAACCTGTTTTTACCCAGTCACAGGCTTTCAAGGTGAGTGTGGTCAGCAGCTTGGAAAAAGGTTAACTTGGGCGCATATTCTCCTCATTCTACTCAGGAGAACAAAGTAGTTAGTGGGTGATCAGGAATGTCTTGGGGTGAGCCTGCCCTGGCCTGTGGAGTGTTAGGCTTCCCACTGCAGAAAAACATGCAATTATGCCCGGCTGTTCCTGGACAGCTAAGTTTATTTCTAAGGTGTTAGTGAGCTTCCTGTGGCTGCACGCGACAGTCACGTCATCCAGTCTGGGGCTCAGGTAAGAAAGTGAACAAGTTGACACTTTCATCAAATGGAGGCTCGTTTCAGCCCATCAGGTTTTGATCACTGGTTCTTAGTGAGAAGCCCCTGCTGCCCTCTGACTGTAAGACCCAGGACATAGCCTGAAGGGACTCTGTTCTGCCGTCTCTTCCTACTTCGCTCACTCCTGCTGACTAGCATAGTGCATGGCTTCTATTAGCTGAGTCCAAGTCACAGTCTGCTGCCTTGGGGACAATGGAAGCAAATGGGCAGCAGGGTGACCTTGAGCTTTGCAGCTGGAAGTCCCCATGTCCTACCAGCCATTGGACTACACCGCAGTTCCCAGCCCTGGAGTGCTCTGGCAACTTCCTCCATAGGTTTAAGGGCCACCTCCGTGTGTTGTGCCGTAGCAAAGTGTGGTGGATTTTTAATAACATTTAATGTTTCCTAGTCCTGGAGGCTGGAGGTTGGAGACCAAGGTGCCACTGTAGTCTGTGTAGTAAGGGCCTTTGACTTGCTGACAGATGGGTCCTCCTTGCTGTGTCCTCCCAGGATGAGGGAGAACATATTCCCTATTTCTTGCCTCATCTTATGAGGACACTAATCCTGTCTAATCAGGGCCCCATCCTCATAACATCATTTAGCCTTTACTACATTCACAAAAGCCCAGACTCCAAATATGGTCACCATGTTTGGTTAGAGCTTCAGCATAGGGATTCAGAGGACCCAACTCAGTCCCATAGCACATGCGATCAAGAGTTTCCTGGTCCAAATGTGATGTTAAAAAAGAAACAAAGCATATGTATATAGGAGGTGGGGGATTGTAGGGTGGGCAGGGGAATGGGAAAAAATGAGAATTAAGTCATGTCATGTACTGGTACAAATTCTCAATGTTGAGTGTGATCATGATGTGTATATAAAATGTACCAATGAATAATTTAATTTTTAAAAAAGAGTGTCCTGGTCTTGGTAGCTCAGTAAAACAATCTCCCACCAAAGTAGCTGCTTTCTGAAATGCTTCCCAACTTACTGCTTTTTTCAACATGGCAACAACATCTTCTCACTAGATGTTTTAAAAAAATCTCTTACCCTCCAACCTGAAAATGTATATATAATTTTGTTTGGGAGTTCACTGTTCATTTTATTCCCCTGGTAGCTTAATCTTCTCTTCAGTGATGCCAGGGTTCACTGTTCAACACAGTGCAATGGACAGATGGGCAACCGTGAGTCCTAGTCTGTCTGCATCCACCCTGAGGATCTAATCATCACAAACGCTTCCCTCTAGCAGTAAACCTACCACTTTCTTCTTGTTTGCTGCCAGTGTAGTTACACTGCACATTTGATAATTTCATGATAACTGACTCTCTGGAGCATGCTGAAAACTTAGTAGATAGAAACAGTTCTGTTATAATTAATTCCTCTGAGAGTGTAATATATTTTTAATTAAAAAATTTATCCTTCACTTTCTCCCCTGTGACTTTTGTTTTCATATGATTTTCACTGTGTGGTTTTGAGGTTCATTGTGACCCAGGGGAAGCCTTTGTAGAAGGCATGTTGCAGGCTTTTCTTTCTGAGCCCCTGGGAGCCATTTGCTGGACCCCACCCAGAAACCCAAGAGGTGACCCTCCCGAGGAAGGCACGAGGCCCTTCTCTAAGTGTCTCTAGGAAGAGAGTAAGTGCATCCCTTGCTGTGCCCAAGGATGCTAGGAGCGAGGAGGTGAGGATGGCACCTGGCCATCCGTGAGTAGGAATGGTGGGTGAGGGTGCAGGAGCCAGGAGACTGAGTCAGCTCAGTTTGCCTCTAGCTCTAACTCAGAGGCAGTGTCAAGCCTGTAAGCTGTAAGAGGGTGTGTAAGATACTAAGTTTGGCATGAATAACGTACACCCGAAAATGGCGGCTTGAGCAAAACAGGCATTGATTTTTCTCATCTAAGATGAAATTGCCTATACAGTATCAGGACCTAGGCCGGTAAGCATTTCTATTTTGTCCTTCTTAGTGTATGACTTTGAGTCTTAAGGTGACCTCCTGATTGGAAATCTGCTGCTGGAGCTGCAGCTGTCACATCCAAGTTCTAGGCGTGAAGAGAGAGTGACAAGGGCAAAAGGAAGATACGAGGGACACTGCTGTCCTCCACTGTCATCTCTTCTTCTAGGGCACTTTCTCCTAATCTCCATCTGCACTCATGGACTCAACCACTATTTTCTGCTCCTATGTCCCAGATCAGGACATGGTTGTCACTAAAATGTGACTATTCCCAGGTTCAGGGATGCTGAAAAATGTAGGACAACAGACTAGCTGGACGCATTGTCTCTTAAGAAAATTTAGGTATCAGGGGGACATCAGTGTTCTCTTGGGGAAGTCAGGGGTCTTGAAGGATTTTTGGTATATTATATGTCTTGTTAGAAAGTTATCAAAATGGCCCCTGGATTACAAAGTTTGCCATGAGCTTGGCTCTGCCTGCTTGTCCCAAGTGTTATATTCCTTACTCTCCAGTCTTTCTGTGACTGTCTCGTTAAAAGTCAGCTTCTTAGAGATATTGCTGGAATCTAATTAAGTTCAGTCAGTGATCATGTTGCCTGTTGTTTTGGACATTGGCAGGATCTGACTGTGTCTGCTGATCCCAGTGTGATGGTGTCAGGTGGGCCTTTGAGAAGTGATTAGGTCATGAGGCTGGGTCCTTCATGGATGGGATTAGTGCCCTTATGGAATAGGTCCCAGGGAGCTGTCCTGTCTGTGAGAAAGGGTGCTCACCAGACCTCAGATCTACCAGTGCTTTGATTTCAGGCTTCTTACTCGTCTGAACTATGGGATTTCTATTGTTTACAAGCTCTAGATGAAGGTGATATGTTACAGCAACTCAAACAGGCTGAGAGATGAGCTTGTGTTTGTTTGTTGACAGTCTGTGTCTCCTACCATAATATAATCCCTTGGAGGGCAGGCACTTGTTTATCATCTTCCCTGATAATGACATTTCAAAACTTGAGTAGAAACACTTATTATGAGTTTACTTCCAATGGAAAAGAGACCGTTTTAGAAAAATCACTTCAATAGCAATTGCTTTTTCTTTGGCAATGATAAAGATTAGCACCTAGAGGAATGCTGGGCAGTTGACTAGGATCCACCTCGAGCAAGTGAAGTGAATCACGGCACCACATCTACATCCAGGTTTTGGTTCAGATTTGAGCCCCAGCCAGGTGTGGTGGTGCAGGCCTGTAATCCCTGCACTCAGGACGCTGAGGCAGGAGGATCACAAGTTTGAGTCCAGCCAGGGGTATCTCAGGGGGACCCTCTTTTCAAAATTTAAAAATATTAAAAGGCTAGTTCAGTGCAAGGCACTTGGTATAGTCCCTATACTACCAAAAATATATATATATATATTTTCTTTTTTGGACCTCCGACAAGTTCTAAATTAGCACCTAACTTGGGCCTCTAGAGCAACTCCAAAAACACCATGACACAAAATCTCATCATGGTGTGTTGGCCTCGAGCCTGTGGTCTCTGCTCTGTGACAGAAGAACACAAGTGAGGCTGTGGTTCAAGGGATGGGTCATCGCTACTGCGGATGGTGGCAGTTCCTGGGGCCTGGGGTTGGGGAGCGCTGTGTGATAGATGGCAGCTGACCCAAGAAGACCGAGAAGCAGCTGAGGCACATGGTGTTGTCACCCAGGAGTAGCCCTTGGAGGTGAAATGTGGAGCTGCTCCTTCCTCTGCCCAAGTTCTGCTGCTTTCACATGAAGGGTTGGCACTGAGTCCTGCTTCTCTCTGGGCTGGTCCCTTCAAGGGACTCATGTATAGTTTTACTTTTTGCTTCCTGAATCAAGAAGACTTCATTACCATACCTTTGGTTTGGGAAAGAGTAACATGACTCTAGCACTCAGCTCTCTAGGGAACAGAGCAAGTTGTGTGTGTGTGCACGTGCATGTGCAGGGATATAGTGGTGAGACCTCTGAGAGCTGATTGGGTCAAGAGGATTCTGTCCCTGTAAGTGAATTAGGGCCGTGACCATGACAGACAGTGTCAGAGTCCCCATGGGATGACACCACATAGAGTCCTTCAGAAGTGCAGGGCTTGTTTGGATAGCCAGCTCCTAAGCTGTAAGAAACAAATCTCTGTTAAACCATCTAGTCTCTTGGAGAGGCACTAAACATTCTCACACACAGATACATACACATGCACACACTTCAAGCCATGCCTGTGGACTTTGCAACCCATAGGGTAAGCTGGAGTCCCTCAAGTAGGAGCTGGTACTGAAGGTTTGTTTGTTTGAAATAAACTGAGTTTTCTGGTACATTTTAGGAATATATTCTGATCACACTCCTCATTAAGAGCTCATGACTGTACATGATGCATCTTGTTTCTCTGTGAGGCCCTCTCTTTGCTGTTCATGATGGTCTGTGTTCTGGAGCTTGGCCTTCACGGCCCTGAGGAGCTGTGCTGTGCAGATCCAGATGTGCCAGTGTGGCCACTGTGGGCCTAGACAGAGCTGCTGGGCCTCCTCCCTGTGTGAGGGTCCCCCAAGGGCTCTGGGGCCACCATGTGCATCGGTCGGAGTTCCTTGGTCTTTGTAAACATCCCAGCTGAACCCCCAGCCCTGCTCACTGCGAGACAAACCGAGGTGCAGGTGCTGTGGTCTTAAAGTAGGTTTCTTCTTTGTTACAACCTCCCTGCTTTCTGTGCATAAGGTCTTTCAGCTGACTGAACGAACCCACTCATGTTTTCCAGGATAGTCTTGCCTTCATTCAGTGGAGGTGGATGCTAACCACCCCCACAAAATACCTGTGTGGCAGGACACGAAGTAGAATTGAAATTCTTGGGAATGTCTCCTAGTCATACTGACACATGAAACTCGTGGCAGCACTGCTGGGCACAGTCGTGATGTGCCCTCGTGCCTCACCCTCCTTGCCTTTGCTGGAGGAGGTTGGCCTGGCAGCTCCCCTCTGCCTGACCGCGTGTCCACAGGCTCCTCCAGGATGAGGGTCTCCCTTGCCACTCGAGTTTCAGATCACAGGGGCAGCAGCGAGTGAGGCAGAGTGGTGCTCTCGCTGTCGGGAATCCGGAGAGTCATGGTATTGACCTGCCCTGGCCACTGGCATCAGAACCACAGGAAGCCAGTTACAAGTGAGGTTCCAGGGCCCCCATACTCCAGATCAAAACAGCTGTATTCCGGGCAAACTCTGAAAGGCTGCAGGTGTCCAGGAGGGTGAGAATTACTTTCCTCCCAAATCCTTAGAGTGCTTGAGGTTGTACCATCCAGCACATCTCTCTCTGGCTGGCCTGAAATATATTACTCTTGAGTAATTTTCCTAGGATATTTATGTTAATGATTCTCTTTAAGCTTTCCCGCCTTAAATCCAATTTGGTGGAGCCAAGTGAATGATCTGAGTTCATGTAATTACCTAGAAGTCAGCCTCCCGTTCTCTCCACTGAGACGGATGTGAGCCAGAGACAGCGAGAGGGAAGCTCCCTCCTGCCTGGGCGGGCGGCTCTCTCTGCATTCCTGAAATCTGCTGGAAACAGACTCCTTTGTGGAGAGAACGTGTACTTCCTTTCCTCCCCTTGCAGCTGACAGGAGGCCTTTCCTTTATGGAAGCTCCCGAGTTTGTGCCTCTTCAGCACAGAAATGCCCACAACCTGCAGTTGTAATTCCCAAGTACGTTTACCATGCGATTCCATGATGTCAATGGAATGGGCTTGTAGGTGTCCCTACTGTGTGTTAGCACTGAGCGAGACCCCGGGAGGAGACGGAGGGGCAGACGTGATGGAAATGCACATGAGGCCTCTGCTATTTAGGAACTGTCAGCTGATTGGGACAGACATCATTAGACAGCTAATTACGGTGCAAGGAGACACCATATGAAGTCAACACCAGTGGAGAAATGATTCATTCTCAGAGGAGCGGGGAGGCTGCTTGGAGGCAGGGCCACTGCTACAGGATGACACAGAGGGAAGCAGCTGTCCATAACGTAAAGGAGAACAGAAGGAGGATCTGTGTGAAAAGCATGGTGCCCAGGGAAGACACCAGTCTGTTTTTCTGTTGCAGCGTATATGTTGAAAGACTGCAGAGACTGTCTCAGTGCCTGGACCCTACACTTGGAAGGAGCACTGTGCAGTGCGTTAAGAGACCCTGGACCAACTGGTCTCAGTCTTCTTTGTTATTTTCATAAGCAGCTAGTGCACTGTCCATCAACTCTAAGTGCTGGCAAAGGGGGCAGGAAAAGCAATGGCCCAGACTCACTATAATCACACTCTGGCTAGACCTCTTCAATGCTGCAAACAGACTAATTATCTAAAATGAATGGGAGTCAAATACTCCATGAACTGTTCTGAGGCCAGCAGGGCAGAATGTACCCAGGGGCTGCAGAAATAATGGCACAAAGTCCTCTTCTCCTATAGCTAGGGGTATGGAGAGTTTCATGTGTCCCCCTATATATTTCTTTGGTTACAAGTGGATATCTGAGGTAAGATGTGAGCACTTCACCTAAACTGTGGGCATTGATATCTTTCTGATTCCACAGCTGTGCTTTCCTAAGCAACTTAGCACAGCAGGGACTCCACAGTTCATCTGCTCCACGCAGGAGGCAGGCTCCCACCTCAGGTCCTGGCACTGGTTGTGAAATTAGCCAGGGCTTTGAACATGGCGGGACAAGCAGCACTCTACTGGTTGTCCAATTGATTTTTCAGCTTCAATCTTGTTAACCTAATGCCACTTCTTGGGATGCCGAGTAATGCCCACTGGAGTATAACATCTACCTGCTTAATTTAATTTTTTTGAAAGATTTATGTGTGAGGTTGGGCATATTATTATCCTCATGTGGGTACTCCACAGCATTTGTGAATTAAGATTGATTACATAGGCAGCCACCTACACAAATTGCTTAAAAGTCATTAATTGATGGTTGCTGTTAACTTGTTTGAAGGATATCATCAAACACAAATCAGAAAGCATTCTCTTTCCTTTCAGGGAGGCAGGGGACATGTTAGTTGAGCATTTTCAGATGACGGATCATTTAATGATGGGTTTCTCCAAATGTGGCATCCCACACCACCTGCTCCCCGGGTTCCTCAAGGACTGGTTTAAAGTGCAGGTGGATAGATTTCTGGGACTTATTTAGAAAGGCTGAAGCACATCGTTTGCAGATGGGGCTGAGGAATCTGCATTTTAAAACAAACTTCTTCATCTTTATGCCCACTGATGTTTGACCTGGAGTTTCTATAATTCTCCCCTGTGATCCTTTCACACCGTGGCAAAAGCAAGAAGAGATTTTCTGGTTACTGAGAGATGTATACGCCTCATCAAGGAGTTGCTTGGCTGGGTGCACAACCAGCAATTGCAAAACCAGGAATGAGGATGATTGGAGAAGAGGTTGTACAAATTTGATGGCACAGTAGGAACGAGCGAGTTCTGCTCAGTTTTGATCTTGTATTTGTGAGAGTCCAAAGGTGAGGATTTTGCTCTACCACAGGATTCCCTGCATGGAATCAAGGGGGAAAAGCCACAAGGCTGGTTTTAGAGGGGTGCTTCTCAGAGTTGGGAGTGGGTCAGAATCCCCTGTGGGGGGGCATAAGCACAGATAATAAGCCTCGGCCCTGAAGTCTGAGTCAGCAAGTTTGGGAGGAGCCCAAGCTTTTGTAGTTCTGAAAAGCTCTTAAATGTCACCTAGGCTTTCAGTAGGTCACCTTTGGAATATCAGGTAGGAGAGGCCCAGTCAGCCTCTAGGGATGGCCCCGCCTCTCCCTAGAGCCGCTGCCCAGGGTGTGTTCATACATCTTTCTGGAGTTCTTGTGTAGGTTAGCAGGAGGATGCACCGTGTTCTCATGGTGCATAGCACTTGACTGTGTCTTGTTTAAACCTAGGCTGTCTGCAACTCAGGATCATTCCAGCCTCGTGTCCTCAGTCTTCCAAAGGACAAACAGCCATGCCAAGTAGATGTGCAACTTTTAATGAACAGAACACAGTTCTTATTGCTAGATAGGATGGCTCTTTAGGGGGGTTAGAAAGAGGGAAAATTTTTTTCTACATCCACTTAGGTTCTCTGGTTATAGCCCTGGAAATTAAACTGACAAAATACAGGTTAACAACAGAAATACAAACAGAACCCATTACTACATGCACTGTGTGTGTACTCAGGAGAAATTCAGTGACTGAGTGATTCCAAGGGGTGATTGGAACTTGAAGCTTATGTTACACCTAACAAAGAATAATAAATTTACACTCCCTCTAGCATAGGAAAAGAGGTGTAGTCTTCTAAGAATGGCAAATTGTGGGGGAATAAACATATGTGGAGGCAAATGGAAAGTGAAGGTTATTTAGATGAGATTTGTGATGTAGACTCCTTGGTGCCATTTTTGGGTTGATAAGAACCTAGAGTTGTGATATCTTGTGTTTGTTCTATATCTTCAGCTAAAATAATCCCTTTGTCAAAGTGACGTTTGGAGTGATATATTTGTAGGTGATCCCCTAATGGGAGACTTAAATCTACCACCCCTTCTTCCTTCCAATTTTTGGATTTTTCTTTCTCAGAGCTCTTTGTGACTACTGACAACATAATATCTCTTCTCTGAGATGAGTATCTCTTATCCCATCTCCTTACCCATGAGGACTTGTGCATAGACAGAGTTTCTGAGGCAGATGAGGTATGGTAGCTAATCTTGACTCTCCACTTGACTGGCTTGAGAGATGCAAAGGAGGTCAACAAAGCACACTTCTGGGTGTATTGGTGGGCTATGAGGGTGTGACCATGGGAGCTCCTGGCCTCTCCTCTTTTAAGTTGTCTATGAGTATGTTATGTATTTTGTCCCATCAATGGGAAGGGGAGTAAAAGATTAGGTAGAAACACTTAGTTAAGAGACATTGAGCACCTGCTTTAGCTCATACTGTACATAAACTTCAGATCTTGGGGAGATTGTAGGAATCATTTTGAGGAATGTGCTTTTGCACATTTATTGTTGATTTTACACCTTGCTGATTAAACATTGCAGTTTTTCACCAAGCTTAGATGCAGCCTCACAATCCTGTTCCATACAATGCCAAACGTACTGGATTCTGTTTTATTTAGAGTGAAGGTTCTTTATACTCTAAACCTAACTGAGCAGATTTCACTTAGGGAGACATGGATGCTAAAAGAAGTGAGTAATTTGCTCAAGGCATAGGGCCAAGGTATGGAAATCCGAACTTCTAGCTCTAAGAATGTGAAGTTTGCTTACTATAGTAAATGATCAGTTTTCAATAATGTAATCTATAAATCTCAGAGTTGGGCCATAAATTTATTAGTTAAAATATAAATTTTGTGGACTACTCTTTTTTTCTTTTATACCTGAGAATTTCTTAACAGTTATAGAAACTGTGAAGAACTGAACATGAAAGTAGTTATTACTACAGTTTGGATGTGGTTTGAATTGGCTTCTCAAGGGTTTACTTGGTCCTCAGTGTGGTGTTAGGAGGTGGTTTAGACCTTTAAGAGAAGGGGCCTTGGGAAGTTCATAAAGCATTGAGGACATTGTCTCAGAAGAGGCTAATCTCTTGGAGTTAGTGGTTTTTCAAAGAACAGATTCCTACAAAAGAGCAAGACTAGCCCTGCCCTACTCTCTAGCATTCTGTCCTAACACATAATGTCTCCTTTTCGCTCAGTTTCTGCTATCATGCCATTACCATGATATAAGGTAATGAAGGGACCAAATCAATGAAGATGTCCAATCTTGGACTTTCAGTTCCCAATATAAATAAACTATTTTTTCTAAATAAATTTTTTCTAAATAAACTCTTTTTTCTCTATAAAGTACCCAGCCTCAGTTATATTGTTATAGCAATAGAGAACTGACTAGCAGAGCTATGGTTAAATAGTCAAAAAATTGACAATCTATTAACTTCTAAGAATATTAACAGTTGAGCAGATTCTGCACTATCTATAATCTATGGCTGCAGCAAACGCTTTATTTATTTCACTGAAAAAGAATAAGATAGCATAATTTTCAAATACACAAATATCTGGGATTTGCAAATATAAATAAAGTATTATTTTTTGAACCCTCATCTTCTACACCAGTTTGATGTTTTAACACGCCCCAGTGAGTACACATATTATTTCCAGCACCTACAGTTCTCACATTGGGAACTGTATTTATTAACATCACTAACCAAAAAGGATGTCATACTATGTCCAAATGGCACGATGGTCAAATGCAATATGGAATCCAGAGGTCTGTAGATGGACTTTTCATTATTAATGCAGTCCATTGGGTTTTCAGTTCTTACACTGAATGCTGCTTTGTTTAATCCTGATGATCTGTAGACATTCAGAGCGATGATTAGAATAGATGCAATGGGGGTTGTCTCCATTGGAGATGGCAGGAAGCTGTAGCTGAGACCCTGCCAGATGCCTGATAACAGCTCTTCCGCTAACACCACAGTTCTTCTCATTTAATCTTCTCACCCCTCATTTCTCTGTAGTTGTTATTTCTTTGCCAGGCCCTCAAGCTGGATTAATTTATAACTTTAATAATGTGGTAAAGAACTTGAAGTTATTTTGCCTGGAGAAGGTACATAAAGTAAGCGGCATAATTTTCCTTCATGTTTACCCATAAGCAGCATCTCCTCACTCATCATTGCTTTCGGAATGTTAGCTTTTGTATTAGAAAACTGCTTGGATTAATTTTAACATCAGACATAATTAAGCCTATAAAATGCATGTTTGTTGTGTTTTGGTTAAAAGAAATAAGGACAGTAAAAAAACAGGAAAATGAGGTTGAATTATTCTAGAAAATTAACTCAAAATAGATCTGTTAAAAATTCTGAAGAGATATTAAGGTAGAGTTCCCCCAAGTTATTATCTAAATAAGATGATAGAAAAGATTACATCAATATGAAATGAATTTTGCTACATGAAAATATAATTTCTGATTTTTTCCTCATTTACTCTTATTTTTCAATAAAATTCTATATTTAATGCTATTACATATAATCATTATATAATACATATTTTAGATATAATTTTACATATACACACTGAGATACCAACTGGAAAAATTTATATGAGAAATTTTATATGATAGAACAGGAGCTTACAGATAATCCATTAATCTTATAGATAACCTATTAAAATTTTAAATTTACCTATAGGAGAGATGTATTTATAAATAAAGTGTATATTTATTTGGAAGTGAATAAATTGGAATGAAATTAGAATTAAGACTGAGAAATCATGGTTTTTCTCTCCTTTAAACTGAATTCAGACTTGCTCTAAACTGTGCACTGAATAGACCCATAATACATAAATAGTTTATTCCTTTCAGGTCACCTTTCCACTGTTCTATAGTTATAACTCAGGATTATTTTTCCCCTTCATGTTACAGATGAGGAAACAGTAGTTCAGAGAGGCTGCTGAATTGTTCAGAACAAAGCAGCTGCTAGTGGCAAGGCTGGAAATTGAATTTAGGACATCATTGTATTTGTTTGTTAGTAGCGAATACTGAATACATGTTCTAGACTGAATGGTGAAAAGAAGGGCAACAGAAGCTCTCAAAATGGTGGAAGTTTACATAGACCAGCAGTGGTGAACCTATGACATGCTCAGTGCATGTTACACTGAAAGCTCTAGAAGGTTGCCATCATTGATAGAAACTATGAGACTGTTGAGATTGGGGAACAAAATGTCTTGTATTTGGCCACCTTTCCATTGGTGGAACAAAGTAAATGACATGTAAAACTTAAGGGAGGAAAAGATTATTTTGGCTCACAGTTTGGGAGGTTTCAGTCCTTTGTGGGCTGACTCCAAGGCAAATCATGGTGCAAGTGGATAAGCGAGGAAAGCTGCTAATCTTATGGGAGTCAAGAAGCAGAACAAGCAAAGCAACACCCAAGGGAAAAAGGCCAGAGACAAGATAGAGTCCCCAAAGTTGTGTCCCATGGCCCACCCAGACACACCTAGCAGTGTGCTTTGTAATCCCTTACATGTCTTTCCAGCCAATCAAGTTGACAGGATGAACCATCACAATCCTAGGCTGCTCCTCAGAATGCTAATGTTCCCCAAAGCTGAGTGTTGAAGATGTGTGTTATTAATGGGGTGACATCAGGAAGAACTGGAGAATTGGAAAACAGGGCAGAGGAAGGGAGGTGCAAATGACAACAGCATACTGTGACTGTTTTTTTTTTTTTGCCTTTTTAAAAACAATTTAAAGTTTTATTATGAAAAATTGTAACTGATATGTGAAAACATAAAAATTACAACCTTTTCCCATCATTCCCCACTGTACCAACCATTCTGTTGTTAATGTCTATGATACCAACATTTTTTTGTATCTTACACTAATGAGATAATGTGGTAGTTCTCTTTTTGTGCCTATATTATTTCACTTAACATAATAATCTTTAGATCCATCTATGCAAAAGACTACATGTCATTATTTTTATGATTGAATAATGTTCTACTGTATATATGCAGCACATTTTCCGTATTCACCCATCAGTTGACAGACAGTGAAATTGCTTCTTTTTCTTGGCTATTTTGAGTAGGGGTACAAAAAACATGAAAGTACAGATGGCTCTTGAATATATTGATTTCATTTCCTTTGGGTATACACTAATAATAGAATTCCTTGGCAGTTCCATTTTTAATTTTTTAAGGAAATTTGATACAGTTTTTCACAATGGCTATACAAATATATACCTCCATTATTGCTCTTAATCCATAACTTTGTGTCTCTTGAATATTTTTATTTTCCAAGGGATGAAATAATTAATGAAATTCATATTTATTGTTTTGTCATTTCAAACTATACAGTAGAATTGGAAATTCCTAAAAACTGGAATCCCTATTTACTTCAAAAAGACTAATTGTCATGGGATCATGCTGGGTAGTAAGACTCCTGGTTCTTATTGATGTTGCCAATAAGGAAAACTTTTCATAAAGTTTCCACTCAGCTTTGCATTATTTTCTTTGACATAAAAAAGTAAAATCAATCCAAGGAGAATATTGGCAAACTCAAGTCTGTCCCTTTTTCATTAGTACCACAGTTTGAAGAATATGTATTCACGGATTGTTTTGTGACAGGACTACAAAAGTTATAAATGATATTTTAAAATTATAATAAAATCACTGTCAAGTTTTTGGTTCAATATTTCCTGAGTAGCAGGTGAGAACATTCAAAAGATTGGTGTGTGCAATTTTTCTGGGCCCTGCTAGAATGATGAATGACCTGCCCCTGATTTGAATTGGGAAAGAGGTATAAGGCAAGATCGACTCCAGGTGAATTTAGACTTCATTACCATGGAGCAATCAGTAAATTCATATAAAGGTACAGGAAGGGGGAAGTAGGAGAAAGGAAAGGTCTGAATCAGTCGGCTACCTGTGCGCAAAAGGTGCTTGTTTTGAGCATATTTTCTAATTAATGATACAGCATAAGCTCCCAGCCTTATTAACAGCTTCATCTATTTTTCTGGTTACAAAAACATATCCACACTGTGAACAATTGACAAACTATGAAATGTCTGACTCGGTAAATGAGAATTCCTCTAAATCACCATTGCTCTTTGGCATTTCAGGGAAATTCAACATGAAGAGTTTTCTTGCACGTTATTTTCTGCGTTCATACTATCACTCATTTATTAACAGAAAAAAAGATTAAGCAATACATTGTGAGTTTGACTGATGACTTAATTTCTCTATGCATTAAAACCAACAAAACCAGCTCATATGGGCTTGACCTGCCTGGCTGTTCATCTGTGTTTGTGGCCAGCAGATGGCCTGTATCTACCGGCCTTCAGTCAGGCTTTTCTCAGATGCCACAAAAACATCATAAAGGGTTAAAGTTATTCTCAAGTGGAGTAGTTTAAAGATTCTAGTCACGAGACAAAAGATCTCATTGCAGAACTGGGTGGTTCTTGCTATCTGTATTTTGGGCCAGGGCTGTGTCTTTCTTCTCAGAGACACTTAATAGTGGGAAAGATCAATATTTTCATTCTAGTGTTGTTGATGTCAGATTTTCTTATCCTTGTTTCTTTTTGTGTGTGTGTTTAAGAAAAACCTAAGATTAGTTAAATTACCACAGTTCACTTGAGCAAGAAAATATTCCCCAGCTGGTCTGTATTCAACAGCAGAGTTGGTTCAGACTCCCCTGTCTCAGTATTTGTACCAGTTATATTTGTAGTCAGAGAAAAGAAAATAACATGCAGAAGCCATCAGGTGAGCTGTAGTTAACATTTGCTTTATGTGGGCCTGGTGGAGTAATTTCCCAGCCAATGATTGGCTGAAGCTCCACTGCTGTGATTGGCTGATGTTCAGCTGTTTGCTGCTGTAGCAGGAGTCTCACAGAGAGCGGGAGGGACACTGAGATGTTTTCCAGGAAGTAGTATTTATTTGCTCTGGCACAAGGCTCAGTGGGTTAATACTCAGAAGGCTGAGCCTGGAACGTGGTGGGGTTTTGCCTTTTCTCCAATTTTGGTGCCTTTGTTTCCCTCCTTAAATGGTAGCACACTAACACTACAGCCTGATTGGGTACAATCTTTGTTAGAGTGGTGGTAGAACCATGCATGTATTCAGGAAATAACTAAGCCATGTTGTCTTTCTTGATTCTGAGAAGGATCCCCTCTTCACCTACTCCCTTGGACCATACTCCTTGCAGAAGGGTCCTGCCACACTGTAAGAATATGCTCCCGAATTAGACTGAAGTTTGTATACACACTAAGGTAGGTTACAGTTTGCTGTATATTCATAAGGAGGCAATTTGGGCTGAATTTTATCACCAAGTAGGGAAACATACTTAGGCCAAACCTACAAGTATAGCATCCACAAAGGGAGATTATAATAACATCTACATCGCAAAGTTGTGCTTCTGAGAATTAAATGAACTGTTGATGTAAAATATTCAGTGCAGCAGCCACTATGCCAGAAGGCACAGTAAATGACAATTTATATCTCTGTACTAGGTGCGCACATTCAATGTGACAGGATACTTGCTGTCCTTTCTGTGCTATATTCCAAGTCAGAGCTTGCCTCATGGAAAATTCTCAGTAAATATTTGGTGAAGAGGAAATGTTCCTGCTGCTTCCATTGTTCTAACTGACCAGGAGTCCGTTGAGACCTGGTAAGCTTTTCAAACTACAGAGACAAATTATAGAATCAGAGAAAAGCCATTGACCAGTCCCTGAATCACCAACCTGGGTGGAAAGGCAAACATTGAAGACAAGACTGGGAAGCCACTGCCCAAATCCTAGTGCTGGAGAGGCACCACTCAGGGGCTTGAGAATGGAGTCTGGGGAAGGTGGTTCTCTCTCTGTCTCTCTCTCTCTTTGTCTCTCTTTCTCTCTATGTCTCTGTCTCTCTCTGTCTCTCTCTCTCTCTTTCTCTCTCTGAGGTGGGCCTGAGTTTGCTGTTGGCTAGCAGGTTGGTATTTGTGAGTAAGAGCTGGCTGGATAGGTGTTGAGGGAGAACCGGCATAAACTGAAATTGGCCAGTACTTCAGCTTCCCTTTCCCTCTTGGTCTCCACAGTGACTTCCTGAGAGCAGGAGCTGCTACTAATTCTGCCTTCCAGATCCCAGCATATTTCTCCTGTAGCCAACTCAGTGATGGATCCATCTGTAGAAAAAGCATTTTAGGATATGTGGTCCCACTTAGGCAAATTGACAGCCACTGAACCACTATCTGAAACCCATGCCTTGCACCTATTGGAATGAAGTTAACAGGGCATGTTAGCCAATGAGCTGATAACGAATCCCATGACTTTTTGCCAGGGAATTCAGAATGGTTTTTAACATCCAGCTATCCTAAGCTAGATCTCTTTACCTAGCTGAACAGGGACCCACTGCCCTACATGGATGTGCACAGATGTCCATTGTGTGGAGCCCACGTCGCTGAGGGTAATAATGCAGGAGCTTATTACTATTTTAGCAGGCGAGGGCTCCTGAGATTTCTTTAGTCTGTAATTGGCTTTTACTGTTTGGGTTCTGTGAGTATCAGAAATAATGAGGTGACATTTGGATCCGACATGCCACCATTAGAGGACTCGTAATGCAGATTATGAACATGCATTCATGTAAGGGAGAATAATAAATCAAGTGGAAAAATGCTTGAGAAGTAATAAGGGTCATGTCCAAATATATACTCTTTTGGTGTGAATTAATGCCAGCAATTAATAATTCATGGCCCTGTCCTCCAAAGGATCATGGGTCCCCAGCAAACATTACATTTCTCAGGCCTTTGTAAAAGCCTATGGTGAGCCTCAGTGAAGACGTCTAAAGATTGTGCCCCAAATAGGGTTGATTGGGATGTTGATTACTTCATCAGGAGGAAGAGGGAGGATGCATAACGACCTAGCTCTCCACAATGGGACTCTCCAGAGAGCAGTTTCATAGGCCCCTGCATGAATTCAGGGATATTATAGATTTTGGAAAAATTGTGCAGCAATTTATAACAGTCATTAAATTGCTATGACTTATGAGTGAGCAGTATTTTCCTCAAGAAACACTGCAAGTTATATATTTTACCACCTTCAGGAACAAACCAATGTGATTGTTTATCCCTGCCTGTGGAAATTCTTTTCTCATGCGCTGAGTATTTATGGGACTTTGCACAGCTCTGCTCATTATAACTCTCAGAATTTTAGCACCATTGCTCATAGTCAACAGGTGAGGGGGAAGGGAAAGCAAGAACACTGTGGGTGGCTGCTAACTGTCAAACTTTCTACCAAGTAGTTTCAAACATCATCTTTTACTCCTGCCGCTCAGCCCAAGCCATTGTATTTATTACCCCAAAAGAGAGCTGTAACATCAAATATTTTTAGAGACATGGGATATCTGTTAGAATAGGGCTTCAGGGAACAACTTAGTGTTCGTTGCAGTTGCTTAGCATGCAGCAGACCCTGGGTTTAATCCCCAGTGCTGGCAACCAAGCCAGCCTGACCAACCAAACAAAAATAAGAACAAGAACAAGAGAAAAAGTAAACTCAAACCTGCACCCTGTTTTCCCTGTCTGCCTCTATTTGTTCCCATATGTCTCTGTCTATCTCACTATCTCTTAAACTCTATTCTTACCTCTAAACTTTTTAAATTAAAAATAACATATATATACAGAAAAGTGCAAAGTTCAAGGGTGATTCTCATAAGCTCTGCTCAGCCTCCTCCATGCCCTTTGCATTTCCTTCTAATCACTGCCTCTCTCCATGACAACCACACTCCTAACTTCTGACCCCACAGATTCATTTGCTTACCCTTACAGTTTATCTGAATAGAATCCTGTGGCTTTGTTCACTCAACATGTTGTTTTGAGATTTATCCAAATTGGGGACAGCTGTAATTTTTCATTCTCATTGTTAGACACTATGTAACTGTGTGTTTGTTCCACAGTTTATTTATCCATTCTGTTGTTAATGGGCACTGTGAAGTTTCTGAGTAGTGCTCCTAGGAACCTTCTCGACTGTGTCTTCTGTTGAACGTATGCCCACATTGCTATCCATTATACATTTAGAAGAAGAAATTCTGGCTTCCTAATAACTTAATCATAAATGTTACCATTCTTCAGCCTTCTCAGTTCTTATTAAAGTGAAAAGGGAGATTGAATAAAGAAGCATAGAGTATTACTTTTAATGTAAACCTAAGTTTTAGATCCAGGTTGGGAAAAATCCCATTTTAGTCCCTTTTTTAGTTCTACTATGTGGAAGGTCATTTCTGATCAGCATCAGGAGAGGAATCTCTACCTTTGTCTCTGTGCTCATGAACTCCAGAGAGTTTTTGGTGCTGTGCTTGGGGAAGCAAAAGTCTTTAGTACCACTGACTGCTCTGGTCCTTCCTGGGCCTGGGTGGTTCTAACTCCAAGAACCGAATTTTAATAGACATCCCATATCTCTAAAAACATTTAATATTATGGCTCTCTTTGGGAGCAATGCATACAATGGCTTGAGCTCAGGGGTGGGAGTAAAGATGCTCTTTGAAATTACTTGATGGAAAAGTTTGACAACTAGTAGCCAATCCACAAATGTTTCTCTCACCCTAATCCAACATGATCCCATCTTATTATACCTGCAAATGTCCTGTTGCCAAACAAGGCCCCACTTTGAGGTTCTGGAGATATATATTGCGGGAGAGTCAACCCAGTTGAGTAGAACAGATGTGACTGGTGGTCACTATAAGTTATCTTCTACCAAAATGCTCATGGTTTTTCTTACTTCCTTTTGCTTTTATGATGGGGTGCTTTAAAAAAAACATTTTCTTAGTGCTCCTGTGATTATTTTCTGTTGCTACAACTGAATATCAGGGATTGGATAACTTAGGAAGAATTGAGGTTGACTCCATTCATGGTTCTGGAGGTGAGGAAGTCTAAGACTCTGGCTCTGCCATCAGCTTGGCGTCTGGTGACGAACTTCTTGCTATAGCATAACATAGTGGAGGTTGTCACACTGGGGGACAGAACAAGCACATCAACTCAGGTCTCTTTCTCCTCCCACATAGCTTCCTGTACCACCATGGGCCCACACTCATGACTTCATCTAACCTTAATTCCCTCTCAGAGGGCCCACATGCAAATACCATTAACATATGGCTTCGCATTAGGTTTCCAGCAGGTGAAATTTTGAAGGAGATTATTAAAACCATGGCAGATATGAAGAATTATTTCTGTAATTAATAATTCACTCCAGAATTCATAGAATTTCCAAAGACTATAGCATTTCCTCCTCCTCAAGGAACTATCCTCTAAGCGCTATTGCCCTTCCGTCCCCAGACTCCTAGTTTGATTTCTGTCTTTATTACCTCAGGCCTTGATAACTGATTGCTTGGGGCACCTGTGTACCTTCCAATACCTTCATCCTCATTTTCTCTTACCTTTGGGAAAAAGGAAACACATACTGTCTGGAGAGATTTGGTGGTAGGCATGTTTGCAAAGGAAATAGTTCGTGGAGTGCATTGGCTGGCAGCCAGCAGGAGCTCAAAAAGCACATTTAAGCAGGCTGAGAAGTATAGCTAAATAAGCTATTGATAGAAGTATGGGCAGGGTTAAGAGTAAATATCAGGCCCTAGGGTTGTTTCTACCAGCCATTGGTTTGAAGGGACTGGGAGGAGGGTACTTATTGAAACCAGAGGGATGAGCTGAAGCTGGAAGAGAGGACCTCCCTTCGGATGTGGCCTCTGTTAGAAGGGCCCACCAAACTGCAGAGAGCAAGAACAAACTGAGGGACGCAGTTACCCCAGCTTCACACTTCTCCCTCCGTTTGTTTGCTGGCTGATCGCCAGTGTATGTCCAGTTGGTGCTGTTTATTTCAGATCCTCCTAGGAGCAGCACAGAGTAGAAGAGTGCACAGGGCAGCCCTGGAAGGGTACTCAGACGAGGAGCTAAAGTCCTGGTGTGAACATGAAGAGGGCTTGCCTTGCTAGGGTCCTGGTGGAGTCTCTGGGCCAGCTCTGAGACCACTGGAAAGTCTCATGTGCCACCAATAAGTGATGATTCGTTGCAGAACAATTTTTGGTTTCCAGTCTGCATAATTAGGTTTGTTCTTTTATGGGAGAAAAAACAGTCTTTTTGATTCAGAGAGCTGAGGAAGCACTCACATCCGTGACCACAAGTGCTTGTGCTGAGAGCTACATGAGTCCTCAGACAGAGAGTACCAAGGACACTGCAAAGACAACCGATGTGGCATCCTGTCTCTACTCAGACTGGACCTAATAATCTCAATATTTCAAGTGTCTGTAAATTTAATTTACATTGTCTTGATAATTTTTCTACAAAGCACTATCTCATCACTCTGTGTAAAATAGCTCCTTTTTGAAAAATGGAGTTAAATCAATAGACTTCAATAATATAACACATTATTTTTTCCCTTTCTCCTTCTGACAAATGAATTCAAAGGTGAAATACATAGATTTTTTTTCAGTTCCTTTTCTTTGGTCAGTCAAATGAATCACATATTAATTTGTAGAAGCAGACTCATTGGGGTTTCTCGAGCTATTGGGAGTTTTCAAATATGTACTTAAAACTTCTGGATCATTTTTGTGATTTATTATAAAGTGATATTATATAAATATAAGTTTAGGTGTCCATTAAAAATAGATTTGAGTCCCATAATATGAAAATTACTCAGTTTGCCAGTTTTATGATACATCACTTTACCTGGCATTATAGAGCCATTGTGATATTAACTGAGATTTGAGCAGTAATAAGAATGCACTTGTAAGAAGGTTAAAAGAACAAGATCTTCTAATAGCTCTTTGAGTCACTCAGAATAGGGTAATGCTTTATGGACATATTTTTAAGAATTTCAATAATGCCATCATATTTAAAATACTGATTTCTGTGTGCTATTTTAAAATGCCATATCTCATACAATATCATTTTAAAAAAGTAACTATTCAAAGTAGCCAGATGAAACTTTTTTTTCCCTCTTCCATTTTGAAGATGACAAGGAGTCTGTGAATTATAAATGGTGAGGGGCATCTGCTTGGGGTTCTGACAGATTCTGTCAGGGAAAGTCTCCTCTGCACTTGCTGAGCTGGATGGACACGTGGTTCTCAAATGTCAGTGCTATGGTTTTTTTTTTTTTTTGCTTTTTTTGAGACAGGGTCTCGCTTTGTAGTTCAGGCTGGCCCTGAGCTCACTATGGTGCCCAGGCAAGCCACCACAAACTCAGCAATCCTCCTGTCTCTGCCTCCCTAGTGCTGGGATGTCAGGCGTGAGCCACCATGTCCGGCATTGTGGTATGCGGTGTTGATTATTGGTGGGCGTGTCTCCACGCCCAGCATTATATGTGGTTACCTGGGATCGAACTCAGGACCTTGCGCTTGCGAGGCAGGCACCGGAACCACTGAGCTAACCCTCTGGCCCAGTGCTATGGTTTTTTAAGATCTGCTGCTTTTCTCCATCCACAGCAATATGAAATAATCTTGTTTAACCGCCACCAAGCTGATCTCCAGTAGCTACTAATCTTCTGGTTCACCAAGATGCAACACCCATACTTCAATCATTGCGGTCTATCAGTTTCTCATTTAAGTAACTGGTAATTACTTAGTTGGAACAGGTGATGGAAGCTCATTGTTTGTGTTACTCACTTCCCACCAGATGGAAATCCTTGAGGGCAGAGCCTAACTCAGTAGTCTTATTTCACAGTGCAGTGTAGAGGAGCCAGGGGAGGCACCATGTAAGTTTCCTGAACAAATGAAAAACTAACACCTGAGTTCTTCCTGTTGAACCACCGTGGACATTTTGCTCAGGAAAACTAGCTTTACAGAGAAGTTCTTACTACTGTTCTCCAAGCTGTTCCTGTCTAAAATTGTTTGGTTTGAAAGTCTGTTTGGTCTGAAAGTCATTTCTGATTATGCTTAGTTTTCCTCTGACCTAGTAATCATGGAACATGACTCTGTGGGCCTTTTCCAATATGGTTCACTATGTACAATTCTCTGTTTGTTGATTGATTTATAGAAGTTAGGTTTTTGAGTGAAGGTTCATTGCTGTGTACCTGCACATGTGAACTAGAGAGTGATTCCAAACTTTGAGTGAATTGAGGAACACCTTACATTAGTGCCTAAAGGGCTAACAGAGCTTCATCCTGTGGTAGTTTCACTTTTGGTATCTGTTCATTGAGAACAAATATAAATGACAAATGAAAAGTAGAGTAATGAAGAATACTTTTACAGTAGTTTCTTCAAAAAAAATTAACAACTCCTACAGACCTAAATTTAAGATAATTTTGATTTTTATGAGAACTGAACAAAGATCAAAATGGCAATGCTTGTTGCATATGAGTTTGGATGCTTTGAAATTACTCCTTTGTCCTCTTAGGCCTATGGTCTATAGATTACCCTTTGCTAGGCTACTACCTACCTAGTTATATGCCATGGTCACCTTACTTGGCATTAAAGTAAGGTGTTCCTCAATTCACTCAAAGTTTGGAATCACTCTCTAGTTCACATGTGCAGGTACACAGCAATGAACCTTTACTCAAAAACCTAACTTCCATAAATCTAGTCAGCACTGTTGAGAAACTGGCCAGTCTCCTGCAATTGTGTTGGCTCTCTGCAATTGCGTTCTTCCTTTCATGTATTTATCTTTTATGTGCACATACAGCTTAGAGTCAGTCTGTGTGCAAAAAGTAGAAAGGGGTGGTAGTCGTATCATTTGAAGATAATCTTACCTATTGTGTGATGGTGCTTAGAACAGAGCTGAAACAGGACCTTAGTCTCCCCATATCACACTGGGAGTCTGCTCTGCTGTGGTCCTCACTCCTTGACTCTCCCACCTGTCCAACCTCATGACCGGTAAGCCATTGAAGTTGTAAGAAGAGAAATATAATATTGTTCCTCAAAATTACTATAAAGAAGAAATGTGTACACTCTTACATAAATATGTCTTTGAAAAAGAAGCTGCTCAAAGCCAGTTTATGTAGTAAACCTGAAAAGCTGAAGCAAGTCAAGATCAGACGAGCCAGTGTGAATGCTGGGGGCTCCCTGGGGTAGCCTGTGCTCATCGTTCTTCTCTTGCCAGTTGGACTTGACAAGTTGGCGAAGGAAAAATGTGGGCACATAGGGAAGTTATGGAAATGTAAGTAGATTCTGAGCATTCAAGTACCTTTCCAATTGTTTCTAAACAATTCCTCATCAACTCACTCTATAAATTGATCTGAATGGCAGCTTTTGTAGAATGAATGATTAACATGAATTAAAAGCATTAAGGATTTTGTGCCTCCAGCATTAGAAACTTGGTGGGATGTCTTCATTTTTGTAAATTAATTTGCCTCTGTCTATACAAGCAGGAAAATGCCATCTCATATATTTAGATTTCTTTTTATTATGAAATCATGTACAATTTATTTCAGTATTTGAAACACATCCAATCTTTTCCTTTTCCATACTTGGCTATTTTAATTTAGGGTTCTCAGAGTGATGGGTGTTTTCTCAGTATAAATTTTTCTAAGCTATTTTATGAAACTGAATATCTGAACCTCACATAGTCGATAGATTCTTGGTATTGCTTTGGCAAGATTGAAGAAGGGTTCAATTACTCGAAAAGACAATGTAATTTTAATGAAATACGTTGTCTCATACAAAGTTCCATCCTCCACAGGCTTCTTTATCACATTCCTGACACAGAATACTTGTTTCAACCTGACAGTGTTATAAGGATATATTTAATTCCTCTATTACTAATATATAAATTGCCTTTTTTTAAGGAAGTAGTTGGGGTTAGAACACAGGTATTCTGGGTCCTAGTCAGGGCCTTGTAGACACCTATGGAGAGGTGCAGAGTATCCCTGCCTCTCCTTTACAAAATATTCCTTATAATGGTTTATGCTAGAAACTCTGATTCTGTCCTTTGGGTCTCTGGTTTATTAAACCAAGAGTGGGTTCTGAACCCACACCAGGACAAGTACCTTTGTTTTCTTGAGGAAACAAGTGGAGGGTAAGAAGCGGGACGTGGCTTATCTAGCAGTAGGAGTGTCTCTGTTATTCACAGGGAGCTGCTGGAGTTCTCCCACGTCTCTCCTAAGATGTTTCAAAATGGAAGCTAGATCTGGCAGCCAGACCAGCCATATGACCAGCACATGTCCAGCCTGGCTCACTGGGCCTTTCAACCAGGTTACACCAGCGTGATGCCATGCTAGGGAAGGTATAGAGAGTGGAGTTTGCGTTCCATCATGTGGCCAATGTCTTAATAATTTTACCTACAAAATGAAACTCCAATAAAAACTCTAGACTCTGGGGCCAGGGTGGCTTTTATGTAATGAGCACACTGATGTGATGAGAAGGTGAGAAGTCTTGATTCCATGGGGACACAGAGCTCTGCATTTGAGACCTCCTGGGATTTACCTTACAGGTCTCTTTATTTGATGGGGCCTGATTTGTTTTCTTTGTACTGGTTGTTCAACTGTAAGTACAGTGCTTTCCAGTGTCCTCTGAGTTATTCTAGTGGCCTACTGAACCTGAGGTTATCATGTACTACCAATTTGTAGTTGATTAGTCAGAAGTAAAGTATAGGCTTGAAACCCCTAATTCGGGTACTATCATATAAAGTGAGGCAGTCTTGTCTGGGACTAAGGCCTTGGCTCATGGACACTCCCCTGACCCTGGGTGGTTAGTAACAGAATTGCAGGAACCAAGTTATCTTAAAGGGCAGCCCCTCAGGTATGCAACCAGCCTGGATCCTTCTCTCCATGAAGTACTCTAGGATTCTCTGAAGAGTTTTCTTTGATCTTCTCCCATACTGCTCTTCGCTAGAATTGTTATATCTCTTGCAGTTTGGCTAGAAAGAGGAAAGCTTTTGGTGTCCCTTCCCAGCTAGGATCCTAATTGTCCCTGGGTCCAGGAAGCTGCTCCTAGGGAGGTAGCTATATGGGAAGACATCCCACCTGCTCTTGTACCCTTTGCCCGACTATGCTGCTCTCCTCTGCTTTTCCTCCTGCCCAGCTCAGCTGTACTACAGAAGATGTTTGTAGGCGAGGTAGATAGGAAGGGCTGTGGGGAAGCTTTCCAAATGTAACCCCTGGAAGTCAGCCTGGGCTGTTTTTCCTGAAGTCCTTCTACCTGCTATTAACAGCATTTTTCACTTGGTTACTGATGGATTTGTGTGTTTATGTCTTTGGTGTTCCAGTTTTATGTAATGACAGAGTAGAAGAATTCTATCTTCACTATAATTTCTAAATATGAAAGACTAAATTATGAATTTCTAAGAAGCAATGATTTATATTTCCAATATACACTAAAGCTGTGAAATTAATATTTAATTATAATATTTTCTCAAATCTTCTCTAAAACATTTTAACTGAATTTTAAGCTAAAAATGTGACTTTTCCCCCCATGGTGGCTGCCAGTCATTTCCTGCTCTTTTGTTGATTCTTACACTATTACAGGAAGATGACTAATTAGCCTGTCAGTATTGTTCAGCTTTCCGATTCAGTGAATTTAGGAGATCTAATGATCGCACTATCTGAATCACATGCAGAAAATTGAAAATGTACATAAAAATTTTATCCAGGCATGTATGAATCCTAAGATTCTTTAGAGATGGGTTTTCCCAATTGAGCATCAAAGGTGGAATCCCTGCTTAGTGGGTTTGTAAGCCTTTCCAGTGCATAGTTTTTATAATCACTTATTTGTCCCTCAAAATTAAAAATGCACCTTTTTGAATAAAAAAGGGTACCTAGAGTGGTTATTCTAAAGATCTGAGAGGTGAGGAACTGCATTTTACTGTAGAGCTGAGCTCGGGATGAGGAGTCCAAGAGATAGAACTGGAGCAGGTGACTGAAGGAAGAACACAGTAGCATTAGTCCTGGGGAACAGAGGGAAGGAAGGAAGCCCTTTGGAGGATTTAGGAAGATAAAAGAAGCGGAAGAAGGGGTGTTCAGTAGCCTGCAGAGCCACTAGCTCCCGCCTCTGATGCCGCTGTAGCCCCAGCCAAGCCTCAGTTTGCTGCCTCTCACCTCCCAAGTGGATAAGCACTGAGATGTTCACTGGGATGTCGGAAGCCCCTACTCAGCGGACTCGGCGTATTTATTGGGGAGCTGTTGGTGTTTCCTCCTCCCCCAGGACTTTATGTAAAAGTTTTCATGACAGGTAACCTATGTTATGCTATTTTAGGTAAATAACGGTAATGCCTTAGTTCCTGAGTGCTTCTGTTTGAGAACGATTCAGTTGGTGAACAGAATTACTTAGCAAAATTTTTCTTCTGTTTATGAACTGGTATCAGGTCATGAACAAGGCTGTGGCCATCTTCCCCAGAATCTTGGAGAGAATTAATTCTGTGAGCCCAAGTACCACAGTATTTAATTCCTCATACTTTCTGAAAACATGATTGGCTAGGACTTAGCTTTGTGTGTAAGACAGCTCCCCCACCAGCCTTACTCTCAGCCTGGCTGCACATTCAAACCTGATCCTCTACGAGCTTCAGGGAGATGGGTCAGTGCTGGATGAAGGCGCTTATTTTAGAGTTGGAAGTGTTTACAACTGACATCAATTTGTAAGACAATAGGCAGCAGATATTTCCTTTTGTGTTCTTGTTTTACTTTTCTTTGTTGCAAAATTTAGATATTCTTCACTGTTAGAAATTCAAACGCAACAAAAGAATATAAACAGTGGAAATCTTCATTTCCTTAAGTCTTTTCCACTGGTTCAGTGCCCTACACTTACTGCTTACAGTTTCATGTGTATTCTTCCAGACCTTCTTTAGCTTCTCTCTCTCTCTTTCATCACCTCTCTCTCTTTCTCTGTCTCTCTCTGTCTCTCTCGCTCACACACACACACACACACACACACACACACACAATTTTCTTCTTTTCATTTCAGAAAAAATGCCACAGTGCAGTACATTTCTTTGCCTATATCAGCATACCATAGACACCTCACATGTAAGCTAATGTAATTTACTTCCCAGCTTTAGTCTTGGTGTACCTTAATTCATTTATCCATTCCATATAGATTGATATTTGAGCTTCCTTCACTTTTTTATTTGCTAATTAAAAAAATATTTCATAGGCATTTATTAAATACCAGGCTTTGTTCTGTACCGAGATTCCTGCTTTTGTGCAGTTTGCTCCAAGTGGACATGCCTGTCACCCTCCTTGGCCATCTTGGGCAGTTCTTCAGGGTACAGTGCTCAGAGGAGCATAGGGCAGATTTCATCTGTGGATGTGTCCTGCTCATATCTCATGTATCTAGCTCTAGATGGTGTCTTTCAAAACTGTGTCATTTTTATTTCTTTTCCAGAATCTTATCTCCTGTGGATACCTGTGAAAGTGATTGCCGAAATGCTGTATCTCAGTTACTTTCCATTTTCAGCAGATATAATTAAACCATCCCAAGAGTCATTACTGTACAGCTTTCTTTTGTTCTCTGTCTGGGGGCTGACATTGCTGTAGATCTTCCAAGGGAGAAGAGGTTTTAGAAACTGCGATCTCATTTCAGTCTCTCTGCAGTGGTGGCTTTGGCAGACTTTCCCAGGATGTGTCAGGGAGAAAGGACTGGCAGATCTAATGGGATATTCCTGTTGCAATTTCTAGTCTCTGATCTCCTCCAGATGAACAAGTAGGCCACAGAACCCACTTCCTATTAGACTTCCTTCTGCTTAGGTCTTAACATGTCACACAGGGATGATTGGAGCAGGCTTCAGGGAAGAGATGGCACTTGCTTAAGAGATGAAGATGGCTGGAAAGCCAATGAGAGGAGAGGCAGAAATGAGACACGGTCAAAAGTGGAGGGCTTCTGTACCAGGGAGCATGGATTGCTTCTGTCGGCCTCTAGAGGTGTGACAGATTTCCAAAGAAGACAGTGGCTGGTCAATTCCCCTAATTTAGGAAAATAAGTCAGGTTATTTGGTGACAAGGTGAAAAAGAAGTGGGAAAGATGAGATCTTAGAGGCATGTTTCCAGATTCTGGCAGCTGTTAGGTGTTGAATTATTTCTCTGAAAGTCTCTACATCCAGTATCTGAGGGTGACCTTATTTAGTGATAAGATCTTTTAGAAATTATATGTACATTTATGTCTAGGACCTCATGCATACTGAGCAAGCTGCAACACTGAGCTCCCACATCCCCTTGCCTGACGCTAAAATCTTTACAAGCGTAATCAGGTTAAGAGGGGTTATTAGGGTGGGTCCTGGCCCAATCCGTGCAATGGCCTTATAGAAGAGGGAGTGTTGGACACAGATGTGCTCTGGGAAAATGCACTGTGATGATTATATGGGCAGAGGTTCAGAAGATGCACCTGCCAGCCGAGACATGTTCAGAATTGCCCCTGACCTTAAAGCTAGGAGAGAGGAATAGGCCCAGATTCTCCCCAATGAGGCCTTTAAAAGAATATATCCTGTTGACATTTTGATTTTGAACTTTTGGCCTCCAGAACTATGAGAGGAAACATTCCTGATTTTCAGAGCCATAGGGAGCTAATATGATAAACTGTAGATTCCTAAAAACCAGGAAACTCATCCTTGAATCTTCACTGAGATGTGTGATCCAGCCATAGGCAGAAGCTCAAACTCAAACTTTCTCAGTCATAGGAAGTTGTGAGAACCTTCTGTAGCCAGGCAGACCCTCACAAGCAGCACTGTGCCTGGTACTGGAGCTGTGATCACCTGGTGCCTTTACAGACAGAAGGAAGCTACTTTTAGAAGGAAAACCAGGAAAGAAGTAGCAGCCAGCTGTGAGACAGCCATGCTGCTCCCTGAAAATCCACCTGCACCTGGACCACTAAGAAGAATTACAATGGAAGTGGCCAAGTCACGGCATACTGCGGATGTTTCTGAGAACTTTATGGCCTGACATTTAAACTGGAGACTGGTTTCCCAGGTTGTCAGCAGGGTGAGAAGGAAGCTTCTCATTCTCCTTTTGGGTTAAGTTGCTGCCTCCTCCTGTTAAAAATGAAAGTGAGAACCTCACTCTATAATTAAAGAATGCAAATCAGAGCAACAAAGCAATGCCATTGTTCACTTGTCAAATGGGAAAAAATTAAATTCAGTGTGGCTGGGGGTGGAAGAGGAAGGCAGTGTTTGACAGTCAGGCTCATAATGTTAGTGGGAGTAGAAATGCTGCTATTGCTAGGTGGATAATTTGACAGTGTCTATCACAATATTTAATGCACGCGCACATGAACAAAAGTGTTACCTCGCTAGAAATTTACCCTATAGTTACACTTATAAAACTGCTAAAAATGTGCAATAATTTTAATTGAAGAGTTTTATTTTAATTTAAATTTTCTAATTTATAATTTACTAAGTAATGTGCAATATAATAAAATATTCTAGTAATGTACAAGGCCAGTTATTGCAGCACTGTTTAAAATAATAAAATAGAAAAATATAAAAGCTGCAAGCAACCTAAGTGTTTTTCAGTGGAAGACTGGAGAGCTTAATTATATACTTCCATACAATGGATTATTAAAATGAAGTATATTTATTCAAGATAATTATATTCCTAGTTGAAGTGTAAGTCTGTAAAGCCACTTTGAAAAACTATGGATAGCTGCTCAAAAATGAACAGTTATCTACCATCTGACCCAATAGTCCTAGTCTTGTATGAAAACCCCACTGATATACACACAAATGATCCAAAAAAGGCATGATAAGAATGTTCTGAACCGCTGTTTTTTTATTAGCTTGCCCTGGAAACAACTCAAATATATAAAAATCATGGTGGATCAATGCACTGTGGAATAAGTGCATGATTTGGAATATCATGCAATAGTTAAATGAACAAACTGTCGTTTTGTACAACAAAAGAGATGAATCCTGCAAACATAAAGTTGAGCAAAAGAGGTTTAAAGACAGAGAATATAAATTACATGCTATACTGTACTATCCCAGGTGTCAAAAAGCCACAAACAGGCAAAACTAAACGAGGATGCTAATAGGGAAGGAACGACCTGAATCAGAGTTAGTGACCAAGACGGAGCCTTTGGCTGTGCTAAGTAGAATTCTGTGCATTGATATAGGTAGTGAATGTTTGAATGTGTTCACTGTGAAATTTCTTCCAGTTCTACATGGGCGCTTTTAACACTCTATATATGATTTCAGTAAAAATGTTCACTTAATAATAAATTGGTACAACTGCACTACAGAAAGAACAAGCAACCCAATCCAAAAATGGGCAAAAGACTTGAAGAAACATTTCTCTGAAAATACCAGGTATCATTCATCATTAGAGAAATGCAAGTAAAAACACAGTGAGATAACACCTTGTACTTACTAAGAAGGATTTTTTTTTTGAGACAGGGTCTCGCTTTGTAGTTCAGGCTGGCCCTGAGCTCGCTATGTAGCCCATGCAAGCCTCGAACTCAGCAATCTCTCTGTCTCTGCCTCCTGAGTGCTGGGATTACAGGTGTGAGCCACCACGCCCAGCTAAGATGGCTATTTTATGTGTATATTATATAATATATTGCTGATGATGTGAATAAAATGGAACCTTTGTGCATTGCTGATTTGTTCTCCATAATAGAAAAGTAAAGGGTAGACAGTTTGGCCCTTAAGCATGGAGAGAGAAACGTGTCCTTCCAGGAGTTTCTTGGTATCAGCCATCTCAAGGTACCCCAGTACTTTTAGCACACCCTGTTTTCCTAGAGGGCCCTGTCCTCCCTGTGCATACCTGGGGAATCTCGCTCTTTTTCATGACTTTTTTTTTTTGAGACAGGGTCTCGCTTTGTTGTTTGGGTTGGTCTTGAGCTCACTATGTAACCCAGGCAAGTCTCGAACTCAGCAATCCTCTTGCTTCTGCCTCCCAAGTGCTGGGATTACAGGTGTGAGCCACCACACCCAGCATCTGGCTTTTTTTTCTAGATGTCTCCTTAGTGAAGGATTTCCTGCCATCTCTGGCCGTCAAATAATTTAAAAAAGTGTTTGAAGTATATACTAGTAGTAGGCCAGGTAATAAAAAACACTATGGTGAAGATAGCAGAACTAATGCCTGTCCTCCTAGAAGTTACAGTTTAGTGAAAGAATAAAATGAAAAATAAACAAATAAGTATAACTTAATTCAGTGGTTGCAGTATAAAGATACAAATATTAAGTTGAATGGTGATAGAGTAACTATCATGATTCAGAGGGGCTCTTGGAAATGGGATATGCAATCTGACCCTTAGAGAATTAGGGGGAGCCATCCATCCCCACAGAAAAGGTAAAGGCACTTCAGACTCTGGGAAATCAGCAGGAAGGAGCTCAGTAAGTTCAAGAAACCAGAGGAGGCCTACAGGACAGGAGAGTACATAGATTAAGGGTTTCCAGTTTGCATCCTCAGAAAAATTTGTACACATTTCTAATATGGAAAAATATAATTGCTTCCTACATTGGGTGTTTGGATTCCTGTCTTTCTATTCTAATCTCCTGGCATTTCTAGCAGTTGGTTCCTTTCTGGGCATGTGGTAGAACTATAGCACATGTTTGCTGAATAGAGGAATCAATGACTCAGACATTTTGTGTCTTGATTACTCATTAGAGCCTTCTCATTAGTAGTTACTTATACAAGATGTACTGGGTTTTATAAGTCCTCCTGGTTAGGGTGTCAAGGGGCTCTTACATCACAGTTTCTGATGGCTGGGTTCTTCTTTGGTATGTTTATCAGGCACAGAATTGCCCAGACTCTCACTGTGATACCTTGCTATCTCCACCTGCTATCTTTGCTCTGGCTAATTCTGCTTGGGTGACTTTGCAGTAACTTTGGCTTAATGCCTTAAAGGAGCCCCAGAGACAGCAATGTAGTCAAATAGCTATTCCATTTAGGAAATTGTCCTGTTCAGCCATCTCATTATAAGAGGCCCATAGGGGTAAGGAGACTTAGCCATGGTCACACATTTGGCAGAAGCAATTTAGCCTACCAACTATTTCCTGTGTATCCCAGGGCTTGCAACTTCGACTTCACAGCTGGTCCCTATTAAAATGCTTCAGCAGTCAGTGTTTTCCCCATATATGAAGTACAGAGAGTGGAGATAGAGCTTGGACCCTGGAATCAGGCTCCCTGTAATAGCCAAGACTCACCAATGATACTTGGCTGCAACATTGAAAATGCTTCTGTTTCCTTACCTTCAACATGGGATAAATGCTAAAGTTCCCTCTTAGTGCAGTGATAATTAAATACAGTAGTTTATGCAAAAAAGCTAGCACTTGGTAAGACCTTCTTAAATGTTAGTTATTACTATCCTTCTTCAAAACACAATTCTGGAGATAGTCTGTACAGACATGCATTTCAAAAATCCTTCCCTTAATTTATGTATGCATTAGTGATGATTTTTTTCCCTATGAGCAACTGCACTGGATTTTATGTACCCATCTCTCTCTAGGCAAAAACCTTTACTTTTGGTAAGATTATAAAGCTCAAGCTACTGTTTCCTTATTACATTGTAGGAAACGGCATCACAATGCCTATATTGCATTCTTGCCTATCACTGACAGTGTTGAAAAGAGGTTTGTTGTGATTAGAGAAGTTAATTAGTCAAGCCCAAATAATGCAAATAGTGTGGAGGAGGAGACCTCTATAGGGAGAAAAATGGCATGAGTTGCTGTCTGGAAGATGAAATTATAAATGAGACAAGGGATTTACATGCATAAAATTCATCCTTATAAAGACAAATTGAGAAAATGTGATTGGAAATAGAAAAGTTTGAAAGGCTCTAGTTCTGTACTTGAAACAAACATCATGTTTTATACTCAATCAGATGTATCATAGTGATTAAATAGATGAATAGATGGGTGAGTGATAATTGGATGGATGGACCAGCAAGAGGAGGGACAGATAGCTGGGCACTTATGTGTGGGATGGATGTGTGGGTGAGTAGATGGATGGCTGTTTGGCTAGTTGAGGGTGAATAAGTAGAGGAGTATATAGGAAGATGAAAGGTTATAACAAAGGGAGCTCTTGAGTTTTGTCACTAAGTCACCTGGTGCTCTACACCTGGCTGTCATTGTCTGGGGTGGGTGAACTTAGTATATGTGCTGCCAAAGTGAGCACGGGGGTGGGTGAACTTATGTATCAGCTAGATGAGCTAAGGGGTGCCTGGTAAAACATTTCAGAATGTGAAGTGTTTCAGAAGAGTTAAGCATTTTAGTCAGTAGAGAGAGTAAAGAATATCTACTCTCACCAGTGGAGGTAGGCATCATCTGGTATATCATTCTATTTAAGAAGAGTAGAACAAAAAGGTGGAGGAAAGGCAGGTTCTCTGCCTTTTTATTTTTTGAGCTTAGACGTGTTTCTTGCCTTGGACATGCAAGTACCTGCTTCTGGGCTTTGGGACTCTGGGGACTGTATAATTGGTTTTCCTGGATCTTTTCAGAGAGCTGAAGTTGTACTGAATTACACTATGGGTGAATGTAAGACTTCTTAATCTTCACAATATCATCGACCAGTTTCCATAGTAAGTCTCTTATATGCCTATGAATTTCTCTTTCTGATTGCCTAGAGATACCCCACTAATATACACCTTAACATACCATTACAAGCTGCCCAAGAGACCCGAGGAGCATGTTGTGAGAATCAGTGAGTGTCCTGCTTTCCCTCAGAAGAGCATCAGGCTACTTACTCCTCCCTAAATTGTACCTCTGTGTACCCTCATCACCACCAGAAGTGCAAGCCTCCTGGTGAATCATTACCACTGGGACTCTTCTTCTAGTGTGGCTGTAATTTGGTTCAGTCATCCATCTCTCCTGCATTCCAGCTTTTCCACTGGGCTATTTGAGACATTGGAGCTGTTCCAGCAAAGTCCAATAGTCTCTTCTATGGATGTTTCAGGTATTCCCACTAGCTGAAATCCAGTGGTGTCCTGAGTGTTTGGCTTTCTTTACTCTTTAATTTAATTCAATTTCTATTTGTATATGTGGATTCTTCCACAAAGCCTCTGGAAGGACAAGAACGCTGCCAATATCTACATTTTTGAGACCTCTGCTCTCCAAAAAATGTAAGAGAATAAATTTATTTTCATTGAGCCATTAAATATCTGGTAATTTGTTATAGCAACAACAGGAAACTAGTACACCCTCCGTGAACATTCATCTGAGCTGTCTTCCCCTCAGCACTGCTCGCAATCTGATGAGCAACATGTGTGATGTATTTTGTTAGAACTTAGCTGATGAGGATAGGGGCCCTATTTGGATTACCGCTACTTCTAGTTGTATGCAGGGTGAAGGTTGTTCTCTATCATGACTGCACACATTTGCTTTATTTACAGAGACTTGTCACAGTCCCCCTCACTGTGCCTTCACTTGAGTCTTGACCCCCAACACTACTGTGCTTGCTCTGAGCTGGCCATACCCACACTGGACCAGTGACACCAGCTGGCGTTTGGTTGTCAGGACACAATCAGCTTACCTCAATGATAGGATCATTATTACTTTCCAAATCAGGATGACAGAGATCAGTGGCAAAGTGGAGCTGTGAAGGGGACCAGGAAACCATTTGGGTTTTGCTACTGTCCTTGGGGGGGTCACATTATTAAGTCCCCCATTCTGGTGGTGATTCCTTGCTCCCTGTTCTACTCTTAATCATTGAGGAAACTGTGTGTTCTGCCTGCTTGCTGCTCACTCCCATGAATTGCTTTCTATCCTGGCATGCCTTCTTCCTCATAGCTTCTGTATGTATGAGGCTGTTACTAATTTGTGGTTTCTACCATGTTATGGTCACTACTCTCTGACTTTCAGGATGAGTGAGTGCTGGGCTTATATATATATATCAGATTGAATCCTTATGGTGACAATAATGAAGGCAAATGAAGTTCTGTAGGTTCACAATGAAAATTGCTCTCGATCAAATTAACACATAGATTATCAAACCAGTGAACGAAACACTTTGGGAGTCAGAAATTTACCAAGTTATTTCCTTAGTGAAGGAGAAATCACCTTGAACAGCCACCACAGACTTGGTGAAATTAGCATTTTAAAACAATCGAATACATTCTTTCATCTTTTATGCTGTTATAGACTTTAATGGGGTAAACATGGGAAGAAAAAAAGTAAAATATGAAAAGGAGAAACTGGGCTGACTGCTAATCCTTTAGCAGAATTAAACACAGATGCCTCAAAGGTATTTCTCAGCAGTTTTACAGAAAATAGCTAAATAATTAATTCATTTTATGTGTCCTCGTGAGGCAGCAAATGCCAAATCTCTTTAAAAAGTTGCAGCATTTGTTTGTGAGTTTCTCAGGAGTTACATGAAGAAGGGCTTCCGGGTGGCAATGATCTAAAACATTTAGCTTCATCATTTAGAAGTGCAAATTGTTTTATTGTACTGTATGGATAATCTCTAGTTATGGAGGTGGCTGGGTTAAGAGGAAAGAGCTGATTGCTCTCATCTCTTTCTCCTGGGAGACACATCTACCCCTTTCCAGACTGATGAAGTACTGTTGACCCCATGAAACAATAAGTTTGGTCCTAGAGGCCCAGAAATTTTTGTAGAACAGGAAGAATCATCAAGGGACCCAAGAGAGGGCATGGAGTTCCTGAAACCAAACTGTTGATTTAAAGCAGCATGTCCATCATCAACAACTGAGCATCTACTGCATATTGAATGCTGTGCTGAGTGTTGGTGGTATGGTAGTCTGAATGTCAGTCCTGTGGACCTGTTAAAGAGAGAATGTCTGAGAGCTGTATTTACTCACATGGTCTGAGGGAGCAAACTGTGACATAGATATTAGGAAATGAACCTCCTTGTAATAGAGTGATAAACTAGAGGTAAAATGGGCAGAAAAGGGAAAGGGTGGGCATGTCTCGTGGATGGAAGGTCTTATGCAGGAGTCTTGAAGTGCTCAGTGCTTTGGAGGAGCTGGGAAGCAAGCTGGTATGGCTAGGTTAGAGCAATAAGGAGGACTGAGTGTCAGGGAGGAAAAGCTTCCCTTTACCCATTTAGGTTCAAAGACAGGGGACTGTGAATTTAATGGAAAAAAAAGGGACAAATTAACAGGAGAAAAGAAATACACATCCAATTAATATTTTGTACAGGTGGGCATTTATAGAAAAGAAGTAATTATACTTGGGGAGCTTACCTACTATTTTAACAAAGGAAAGAAGGTTTGAATCTGGGGACAATAGACTGTGGTAAAGTGACTAGAAATTATGCAGGGAAATTATTAGAATTATTTTAGTAAGTTTAGTTTTTGTAGACTTATCTGGGTGCTGACTCTCCATCTTTGTGGTAACACTCATTCTGTTCTTTCTGTTCTGTGTGAGTGAAAATTACATGCCTTGCGAGTATGTGATGGGAGATGCTACTCAAGGTCTTTAAGTGAGGAGGTGACATTTCTGAGGTACATTTTTAAAAATTTGCTCTTTCATCTTTGTGTAGAATAATCATGTCAGCCCTCTTTATTCAGGAAATGAGCTGAAGGTATAGAGGTTCCTCGTCCCATAAGGAAGGAGGTGTGATCAGTAGGTCAGCAGCACCTTTGGGCATGTAGAGTGACCTGCTGCTAGCTGCTAGAAGCAAAGCTGGGTGGTTCACCCACACTGAAATAAACTGAGGAAACTCAAGAGATCTAAACCATACCAAAGCTTTAAAATATATATTATCATGACAGCAATAATATAACAGAGGAAAATCAGGGCTGTATGTGTGTGGGGAGATGAGAGGAAGGATGAATGAATGATTTCATTCAGAAAGTGAATTTCAGAAACAAATCAAATTTTGTTAGAGATTTTCAAGCATGTTGATAAATATATAAATGTGATTTCTTTCCTTTTTTTTTTTTTTTTTTTTTTTTTTTTTTTTTTTTTTTTTTTTTTTTTTTTTTTTTTTTTTTTTTTTTTTTTTTTTTTTTTTTTTTTTTTTTTGAGATAGGGTCTCACTTTGTAGTTCAGGCTGGCCCTGAGCTCACTATGGTGCCCAGGCAAGCCGCCACAAACTCAGCAATCCTCCTGTCTCTGCCTCCCGAGTGCTGGGATTACAGGCGTGAGCCACCACATCCAGCATTGTGGTATGCAGTGTTGATTGTCTCCATGCCCAGCATTATATGTGATAACCGGGGATTGAACTCAGGACCTTGCACTTGCGAGGCAGGCGCCGGAACCACTGAGCTAACCCTCCAGCCCTAAATGTGATTTCTTTAAATAAAAGTGAGAAAATATTACTTGTATAGCACCGAAAATTTTAAAAGTATATACATGCCAAATACAATGAATGTCTTTGTTACTTTCCTCCTTGCTGAGACAAAATACCAACACTCAGTTCATAGTTTGTAGAGATTTCAGTCCATAGTTTGCTGATTGCAAATCAGGATTGCATGGCAGAGAAGCATCACAGAATAGAAACAGTCTAGGACTTGCTAGGGCAGGCAGAAGAATGCAAGCAGCAAGCAGCTGCAGCAGCTGCAGCAGCAGCAGGAGCAGCAGCAAGCCTGCCCACTTTCTGCCCCTTTACATTTTATCCAGGCTACAATCTCATTGATTGGTTGCATCCATATTCAGAGTTGGGCTTCCATTATCCACATCCTTAATTCCAATATCACACTTTTTTGTTTGAGACAGGGTCTCGCTTTGTAGTTCAGGCTGGCTCTGAGCTCACTATGTAGCCTAGGTAAGCCTTGAACTCAGCAATCCTCCTGTCTCTACCTCCTGAATGCTGGGATGACAGGTGTGAGCCACCACACCCAGCATTGTGGTATGTGGTATTGATTGCTGGTGGGCGTGAGTCTCCACGCCCAGCATTGTATGTGGTTACCAGGGATCAAACTCAGGACCTTGCACTTACGAGGCAGGTGCCGGAACCACTGAGCTAACCCTCCGGCCCCCAATATCACACTCTTAATCCACATTGACACAACATAATCCAGCCACCTTTGAAATTCCCCACCTGTGAATGCATGAGGCTTTGGCGTCATTAGTTTATAAGCAACAACAATGACAGAACGAGGCAAAATATAAAATGGAGAACTATGAACTGGTCAAACGCTTTCACTAGCACAGCAGAACCTGATGTCCAGCTTCTTAAGAGTCCAGGTGTTGAATGAGAACCATTTAAAAGGCTTGATTCAGAAAGATTAACGTCAAGGTGCTAGACAAAGATGTATTAAGAAAACACTAATAAATGATAGTAACATCACATCAGATTGAATTCCAGGCCAAGAAATAAAATACGAGAACAGCCTTTTACAAAGTTAAAGGATGATATCATCAATGAGAACATAATAATAAAGAGAACAGTGGCCCTTCCAATGCTGTCTTTGTAAAGTTCACAGAACTTGTGAACATTTTGCCCTTATGAGACAGAAGGGAGTTTGCAGATCTTGAGAAGAGAAGCTTATACTGGATTTCCAGGCGGCCCCAGTATAATCATCAGGTTCTCATAAATGAACAAGAGAGACAGTGAAGTGAGAAAAGAAGATACAATGATATAAGCTGAGATCAGTGTGAGGCAATTCCTGGCTTTGGAGATGGGAGAGGGCTGCAGGCTAAGGACTGTGGGAAACTTCTAGGAGCAAGAAATGCAAGGAAGTGAATTATCTCCTAAAGTCTCCAGAAGGAATATGTTCCTTCCAACACCACAAGAGCCACAAGATAATACATATGAATTATTTAAGCAACTAAGTTTTTTTTATTTGTTATAGCAGCATCAGGGAACTAATATACATACCAGATAATAAGGCATGAAATTATGTAAATAAAGGATAAAAAGTGGAGTTTACAGTGAGAAATACATAGAAACATAAGAGACATTAACTCACTAGCATTAGCAAAGGTCAAATCATTGGCTCCTCATCAAAATGTTCTCCCCTTTCCAGTTACACAAATTGACTACATTTCCTAACTTCCTTTGCTGCTGTGACCATGTGACTTTGTTCCAGTCAAAGTGTTGTTGGACATTTCTGGGTCACAGCTTTAAGAAGCTTATTCCTTTTCACTTCAGAGGTCAAGGCAGCATATATGCTGAACTTCAATTTTAGGTCTAGAATGGGTGATTCTCAATGTGAAAAAAACTGAGTCCTTGAGCAACTGGTACCTTCTGTCCAGGGTGTTTTATGAATTTGAGGAAATAATCTTCTATTATATTTGAACCACTCCATATTTTGGTTCTTTTTGATATAGTCATTTAGTTTATATTAATGAGTAGGTGAAACTGAAAAAATATATTTAAGGATTTAAAGAACCTTAAAATATATTAATATGTTTAGTCTAGCAGGTATCAGCTGATGGAGGCTGCCTTTTAAAGTAGAAGAATGCATCCCTGCCAACACCTTGCATTTATAAAAATTGACTGTGTGCAATAGGTCACAATATATGGCTACAGTAAAATCCACAAAAATCACAAATTCCATGAAGCCAAAAGTGTACAAGTACCTTTTCTAACTACTGTATTAGATAACAAAGACAAAGAAAAAGGCAAAGTCAGTTTCTTTTTCTCTTCCTATACATTTCTGTAGTATTTGAAATTTCTTACTTGATTTTTGTATTAGTTTTTAAGACTTTGAGTCAAACTGTAGAGACAGAAGTCAGAATAGTGATTGCCAGGGACAAGAGGTCAAAGAAGGAGATGAAGAACAAAAAAGCAAAAGGGAATTTTCTGAGTTAATTAAATGTTTTGCATACTAATGCTTGTGTTAGTTACATGACTGTATCAAAACTCAGTGAATGGAATATCCCAAAAGTGTGAATATGCAAATTATATCTCATAGTGTGTGTATGCAAATTATATCTCAAGAGCCTCAACTCCTAAAACGTAAATTAAGTGGGTGGGTTTTTTGAAATATAATAGTGGGGTATTTTTAATCATGTTCTTCCTATTTTAAAGTTCACTAGTGAGTATTATTTAAAATGCCTCTGTGAATTGAAGAGTGCGGTATATCATCTGGTTTTCAAATATTGCAGGTGGTGTAGGATTTGAAATTAACATAAGTTGGAAGATCATTTGTCATGTCAGTTTTCATTAGAATGTTTCAATGCCAGTAGTCACACTGCACTTTAAAATCTTAACTTCAAGAAATGATTGGATGTTCTCTAACTTAAAGAGAAAGGATTTCACCTCCACACCAATGCATTCCAAGTATAAGCCCAGAGAACAATGGAGACACCTGATTCATCCTGTTAGTTGTACCATCTGCCAGTCTCTGTCACCACCTCCCTGAAAAGCAATCATTCTGGCGTTGATCATCTAGAGTTTTCTATACGTGGACTTTCCTTTAATAAAGAGTATCAACAAGATTTGAGATAAATATTTAGCAACACAATTTATCTCCTTCCCCCAGTCACTTAAATACTTTAGGGCTGTAATATGAGAATGTTAACATCTCTACAATAAAGTTCAGTGCTGCAGAGTCAGTACTGAAATTCCAGTTTGTGTTCTGATACAATGGAGATGATGCAAGTTGGCTCTTGAAGCTCCCCGGTGACCTGGCCCTGTATCATCTCCTGCACTGCCCACATTGGTAGTGCTTGAACAAGGCCAGTCTGCTTGTGGTACATCTCCACCATTCACTCCTGCCTTCACCTCTGCTTGAGATAACCTCTTAATCTTTCTTTGCCTAAACACTTTTGCTGTCATCTCGCTCCTTCATGAGGCCCTCCCAAAGTCTTGCAGGTAAGCTAAGGACTTCTAAGTTTTGTTTTCAGCTCCTTGTGTATATTGTTATTTTTATCACTCACCAGATGCCACTGGCATTTTTGTGTAGATTAAAAGCTCCAAAAGTCAAAGTCTTTCACTGGCCTTCAACTCCCTGACCTTAAGGAAATTTTTGATTGTCCTTAGGGGCTCATAATGCTTGTAGCACTGAGATATGTTTTCCCTTGTGAATCCCACATTTTGGGTTCTCCTCCTCTCTCTTTGCTGACCATGAGAGCTGGCACTAGAGATTCATAGTGCTGCTAGGACAGGGGAGGGAAGCAGGGACAGTTCAGGGGGAGGCCACCCAGTGGGAGCTCAGTCTGAGGAGTAGTCATGATTTTGCCCAAGCACCTGAGCTAATGAAGACGTTATTGTATTGTTGCAACAAAAAGCCTGTCAACCAAAAATGATCTAGCCTTCTCATATGTGGAGCTCTTCTATTTAAGAATCTTGGAAAACAACAAAAACCACCAGAACGATTCAGTATTCATGACAGAGAAAGGAAAAGTCCCAATAGGAAGTTTACTCTTAATCTTATCATCAGGAGAAATCATGAAATTTGTCCTTAACTCATCAATAGAGATGCTGAGTTTCCTTTTTCTTGAACTGCGAGACTAAAGAATGAAGAGCACATGTTCCACTCTTGGGGAAGAGTAAGTAGTCAGTGACAAGGAGTAGAAAACTACCTGCCTCTCTGCGTCATCCACAGGAGATATTATTATGAATCTGAGCTCTGACTCTGGGTTTCAGACTGTGTTTTATGTTCCCAGTGTCACCAATCGATCATCTGGGAATGGCCTTCTTCTCCCACAGACTCCCATCCACACTGCATGCTGACACTTAAATAAATGTCACTCGCATCACTTTCCTGATGCTGATACTTTGAGTTCTCCAACAGATGGTCACATTGCAGCCTCAGAATAATTTTCTGCTTACTGTTTGTTTTTAACTGAAACTTTAAACTCTGTGCATGGCTTATTTTTTTCTTCCTTCCTTCCTTCCTTCCTTCCTTCCTTCCTTCCTTCCTTCCTTCCTTCCTTCCTTCCTTCCTTCCTTCCTTCCTTCCTTCCAGACTGACGGATGGAGTGCTGGGTTAGGAGCCAACACAAAAATTCCTTGGTTCAAGGGCGAGCTTCATTCTGTATTAATCATGTGACCCCGTAGAGGCCATTGCCTTCTCCAAGAGGGCCTGTCTCATTGGCTCGTAGGGATGGCTAAATGGGAGAGAGCACATAACACACAGTAAATGACAACTGGCATGTATATACTAAGTGTTAAACAAATTGCACCTATTATGTCTTATTAGGTATCAGGCAATGTGTGGGTTTTGGGAGTTCAGTAGGGAGGAATATAAACAAAGAGCTGAATGATGTAAATTAAAAAAGTGGTTTCACATCAGCCATAAAGGAAAGTAATGCAGGGTGTAGCGAGAGGAGACTGCTCCTCAGGTAGTGTGGTCAGAGAAGGCTTCCTGCTAAGTAGTCCTGTGAGAAAGAGCAGGTGGTTAGGAAAGAACAGGCTATATGACAGGACACAAGAAGAGGCTTTAGACAAAGAAATCAGCAAGAACATTGAAGTTCTAATTAGAAATTAAAATATGTTAGGAAAACTGGTCTTCAGAGCTTCTTCAGTTTTCTCAGCAGTGTTATGAAACAATTAAATTTATTCTTTTATATATCTAGAAGTCAGTTTTATAAAAAAGAACTTTTTCATTTATCTATTTAAATTAATACTTTTAAAGCAATTATGTATCAGAGAAAAGGGAAAAACATATCACTTTTGGTTTTCATAAAGCTTGAGTTGGATGAAATTTAAGTAAATCTTCAGTTTTCCTGCTCATATTTACTAGCCTTCAGTCTTTATCTTTATGTGTGAAGGCTTCCAAAGAAATAGCACCCCCTGCACCCTTGGGGTGAGTCTGCCTTTTCTTCACAAAATCTCTAATATCCATGTGATGCTATTCATGAGACTCCCAATCTGAAAGGTAAAGCTGCTATGGCTACTCATGTAAACAGGCAATTTCCATAAAGGGTTAGCAGCTTCTGGGAGGGGATTTCTCGGAGTGATCCCCCTGCACCCTGGCAGCTGTTGCCTGAGTGGGGCTTTACATGAGCTCAGGAATATGTTCCACCTGTGGTACAGGTCACATCCAAAACCTCTGTCACTTTGCAACATTAGGACGAAGTCCGATTACAGCTCATAGTAGAATTTACCAGTGAGGTGAGAGATCTGCATGGTGACAGAATTGGTTTTCTAGTTGAAAAGATGAAAATAATTGTTTCTAGACCCAAAGAGGCCTGAAGAGCCAGAAAAGGATATGAGACTCACAGCTTCCTGCTTCACCTTCCACAAGCCAGACCCTCCGGCAGTGGTGCAGAAGTGCACTTCCTCAAAGGCAGCCGAGTGAGGAAGAGAAGATCCTCCACTATGGGCCATTCTTTGCTCTAGAGTCAGGAAATTTAGGCACCGGGTTTGGATGTTCCATGGTTAGTAACCTGCTAAATGCACATGGGAGCCTAGAGTGTTTTACAGCATCCTTAGTGGTGTTTCTGATGGAAAAAGAGAGAAAGTTCTTCATCTGTCTTGCACAGTGTTCTGCACACTGAAAAACATTGTAAATGCTGATAATGAAGCTGGGGAGCAGCAGGATGAGGGAGAAGGAGCACTAAATTTCAAAGCAGAAGACTTCGGCACCCCGGCAACTCACCTTTCCCTCTTTGAACTTGCTTCATTTTGAGAATGAGATTCCTAATATCTGCCTTGGGGACTTAAGCACCTTGAGACTTTAACGAGATACCATCCGTGCAAAGGGTTCAGAGTGGCTGGTGCAGAAGAGCTCTCTGCCAGCTCTGCAGGCTGTAGCAAGTCAGGCTGAGAAGGCCAGCAAGGGGGTAGGTTAGGCGGGCATTGGGGTCCAGTTCACTCTGTAGGACTTTCCCCTAAAGGGAATAGGGAGCCCAAGAGGGAGGGGTCTAAGTGACAGAGGGACAGTTGGACTCTGCATTTTTGGGGGAGTGCTGTCAGCCTCAGCCCGGGACAGGGAAAGACAGCCAGCAAGTTTGGGCCGTAACACAAATGAGTCCCGAGCGTGGCCTGTGTGGGGACACTGTGGGTGGGAAGCAGAGCACTGGCACACTCACATGCTCCTCAGGAGGAGGAATTAGCAGGACTCAGTGCTCATTAGCTACAGATGGAAGATGAAGGGGCTCTTTGAATGCAGAGGAGTCAAGATATAACATAATTACTGGCTTATTCAACTGACTGCAAAATGACACCTCCTATCCAAGACCTTGGATAACAGCAGTAGGAAGGAATTTATGGGGCTATCTACAGAGTTCAGCTTGGAAGACAGAGTGAAGGGCCAGTGGCTGCATCCAGGGAGCTGCATCCAGTCAAACCCTGGAAGACAGTGTGCTTCACCAGTGAGTCTGGATTGGCCAGCCTGGGCCTGAGCCTCAGCCGCAGACCTTGCTCATCTCCTCATTCCTGGCTCCTCAGACATCATCTAAGCACTTTACTTCAGGGGCTGGAGTTTCCATTCAGTATGGGAGGCATTCAACTAATGTAGCCTATATGTAGTAGGTCAAAAGAGGTGGAAGTAGTGGGCAGGGCTGTGTGGAGGTGGCCAGGGGGTCAGGAGACTTTACACAGTGGGGCCAGGAAAGGGCTCTCTGAGAAATCCTATCTGAAGGCTGGAAGACTGTGAGCCACTACAGTCTCTCTGAGCCACCAAGTTAGCATCTGCAGATGGTGCTTTTCTGATAGACCAGGTGCTGCTGTCCATCAAGGCAACTGAAGGTGTTGCAGTGGGAAACCACTTCCCTGGGGGCTTGGAGGTCTCAGCTTCAGTGGGTGTCCCCAGAGCACCTGGATGGAGAAAAGGATCTTTTCTTCTTCTTCCTCTTCCTCTTCCTCTTCTTCCTCTTCTTCTTCCTCTTCTTCTTCTTCTTCCTCTTCTTCCTCTTCCTCTTCTTCCTCTTCTTTTTCCTCTTCTTCTTCCTCTTCTTCTTCTTCTTCCTCTTCTTCCTCTTCCTCTTCTTCCTCTTCTTCTTTTTCCTCTTCTTCTTCTTCCTCTTCTTCTTCTTCCTCTTCTTCTTCTTTTTCCTCTTCTTCTTCCTCTTCTTCTTCCTCTTCTTCCTCCTCCTCTTCTTCCTCTTCTTTTTCCTCTTCTTCTTCTTCTTCCTCTTCTTGCTCTTCTTCTTCCTCTTCTTCTTCTTCCTCTTCCCCTTCCTCTTCTTCCTCTTCTTCTTCCTCTTCTTCCTCTTCTTCTTCCTTTTCTTCTTCCCCTTCCCCTTCCCCTTCCCCTTCCCCTTCCCGTTCTTCTTCTTCTTCTTCTTCTTCTTCTTCTTCTTCTTCTTCTTCTTCTTCTTCTTCTTCTTCTTCTTCTTCTTCTTCTTCTTCTTCTTCTT
>PVIC010003538.1:0-68406 GCA_004025085.1 Thryonomys swinderianus | reverse complement strand
GGAGGATATACTAATAAGTGAAATCAATAGATCACAGATAGACAATTTCCGGATCTTCTCTTTGGCATGAACACCTGTAGATGCAAATGAGTTCTAGAAAGTAGGACAGCTTTTATAGAGTGGAATATTTCTATAGGAAACTTGGTGTGGGAATGTGATAAGGGGAAGGAATAAATATGATACAGAAAGAAAATAAAAGAGCATGTATAAAGGGGGGAGGAGGGGGGAGTGTGTAGGGATATGGGTAAAAATGAGAATTAACTTGTGGCATATACTGGCACAAATTTCCCAATGTTATATGTGATTTTGAGATGTATATAAATTGTACCAATAAAGAATTCAATTAAAAAAATCATGCTTCATAACTATTGATTCCTCTGTATTATGCTTTTCACTTTTTTTTCTGGCTCACCTAACTCTGCTTGATTAATGATACATTAAAAATATATTGTATTTCATCCATGAATTCTAGTTGTTTTATTGTGTTTCACAGTATATGGTCCATCTGGGAATGGTAATCTTGTTCATCATAAATAACAATTGTATTTCTAAAATGTGAGTATGATTGCAAATAGACAACATTCTTAAAACAATGAGTTTTTAATATGATACATTCAGCAAGATTTATGCTAAATTATTAGTGAATATTGATTATAACATATTCTTATCAACATTTTAATTATAGTTGTTAATTTTTCCATTCAAAACTCAGTTCTCATGGAAGCAAAGTTATTTGGACGTATTTTGTCCAGCTGATACACAGAGAGAATGAGCTACTCCACATAAGTGCATTTTTCTGCTAAGTGACACTTACTTTTTAAAACTGTCAAACTTGTTTTAGTTGGGCTAGCTTCACTGCTTTACAAAATACCCAAACCATATGTTGCACTTCTTGGCCTTTGTACATTGAATACCATGGATAGCCATTGACCTTTTATCCACATGAGCCATTATTACCAACAGCACCCTGATCAAGTGAAGAACTCGGACATCCAAGATCTGAGAACAAGACTTGGCCCTGTCACTAAATGTGATCTTAAGCAAGTTACTTAACATTGATGTGATTAAACCAGGTTGTGCTGGTTTGACGATTTTATGGACTGACTCTTAAATATAACCATTACTAAAAAATTAAATTATATAAACTTACAAGTAAATAATTTGCATTAAAAACTAAGTTAATAAGTACTCAGAATCACCACTTTTTTGATTGTGTTTTACTCTAGTATACGTCCTGGAGGGTATTTACCTTTCTTATATCTGGAGAAGTATTGAGTGTGTGAATGGTTTGTAGATGCTCAACTTTGCCAGCTCTGCCTTCAGTGACGTATTTTGCTTGCTTGAAACTGGCCACAGAAGGAGAATTTACATTGCACATATTGGCAAGTACTTTGGGGGCAGTATTTGATTTATCATTTTGTTTGTGGTCCAGAGTTAAAAAATGATAGAGAGATTATGTTAATAATGCAGATTGAATTTAAAAGCTTCTCCTAGCTATGTCTGTTACATTATGAATAGTACAAAAATGAAGAAATATTTTGGTGTTTGTACAGTAACTGAAAGAAGTAAAGAAGTAAGAAGCAGTTAATGTCATTGGTAAACAGTTACATTTTGATCCATCTTTCTTATTTTCCTTTTATTTTGCTGGCAAGGTAAGCAAAAATAACTATCAACTGTAATATGAGAATTGTATGTGTTTATCTTGTTGCAACCATAGGTTGTTTACTAATATATAAATTTGGAAAAATTTTTTAAAACATATTTTGAGAATCAGTTCCCTATCTGGGATTTGTAGTAAAGACTATTATGCTATTTCATTATTGTTTGTAAATTGCATTTTATACATTCTGTATCGGCAAAACTGACACTACACACATACATACTTTTTTTTTACACATATCCAGTAATTAAAAATTTGTCCATACACCACAACTGAGATTAAGTTTCTTCTTTTATTAAAACAATTATTCAGAAACTAGGAACACTGTGTTTGAAATATTGTATTTTCATGTTTATACCTTTCATTCTAAAATGGAATACCAGAAATTTTTCACCTTCATCCCTTTAAACTCTGTTGACACAAGTTGAGAACCATTGGAATGTGTAAAACTATTTACCTCTATAATTACATGACTCCAGAATACAATGCTTTTAATATTCATGACTTCTCTGTCCAGCTACTTAGTGTCCTACCTTGATACTGAAGGTCATTTTGCTCTTCTTGGAGCCCCTCCTTGGAGCAGGTTCTCTTGTCTCCTCCCATAATTTCTTGCAGCCCCTGCTGTCCTTCTGTTGGGTTGGAGATGATACCTGATCTCGTTAGAACTGTGTGCAAAGTAGGGACATAAAGAAGCTCAGGAATAGCTGAAAGATTTTCCTGTAGCTGCTTTTGTTGACTTTGCCATGAAATCTCTTCTTATGTAGCAGACCTGATAAAATATTTTAGCCTTATAAAAAGGGATTGTCCATAATGTAGTAAGGCAGCCCCCCATGCCTTTTCCCTAGTTTAGGGAATGAAACATAAGAATTCCAGTTAGAAGCTCTTTACCCCCTTTGCTCTTTCCATTCCCCCACTTTCTCCACAAAGGTAAACCCTAATCTGGATTTATCATTCCTAGGTATGTTGGTATGCTTTAATGTCACTTGCATATGTTTAAAAATATATAGATTACTTTTATATATTCATAAATATGCAAAACATGACAAACATGTTGCATGTATTATCTTTTAAAGTTTAGGGTTTATAAAAATAGCGGAGGCAACCATCCATGACTCCAGCCCTTGCCTGGTTTCTATAAGGGCTAAGGTCATTACACTGGCTGTTAAGCAGTTGCCTATTAGGTAAACTTCCCAAACGATATGAGACATGGTATTGTTTTGAGACTTTTTGCACTTGGCATAGTGCTTGGTACAAAACATTTGCTCAATTAACAGAAGTATGAGTGAATGTATTACTAATACTTCTATCAACCTAGCACCTTCCCACAAATTGTGGGCTGGAGCAGCACAGCTCCACTGCGAGACAACAGGTCCATAAGGTTCAAGTGTAGGGCACCAGAGATAAGGTCTGGAGTCTACATATGTGAGGACCAGAGGTATCAGTCATGAGCAATAGGGTTATTCCCTGACACACAAAAGCTGGGGCTTGCCTCTGTTTACCATCTGAGAGATCTTCAGATAGTGAACCATGAAAGCCTGCTATGCAGTGGTACTATGCAGTAATTTTTCATTTGACACTAGTGAGCCTCAGGGATCAAGGACAGCTAAACACATAACCCACTCATGCGTGTTATTTTAAAGCCATATCTTCAAGTTATAAATATGGCACATCGAGTTAATGAGGTATGCTCTTTTTGTGACAAATATTTACATTCCACATATGCCTCTTGATGTCAAAAGTGTAACTGTTTCATTTTCTCTTTTTCTCAGGAGGCTGGGATGCAGATGGAAGGGGCCCTTGTGTCTGGGACACATTCACCCATCAGGGAGGAGAGAGAGTTTTCAAGAACCAGACTGGTGATGTAGCTTGTGGCAGCTACACTCTGTGGGAGGAAGATTTGAAATGTATCAAACAGCTTGGATTGACTCATTACCGCTTTTCTATTTCCTGGTCACGTCTGTTACCTGATGGGACGACAGGTTTCATCAACCAGAAAGGCAAGTGTTTCTTAAAAATAGAAGGTTGCAGCTTTAATTCAAGGTTATTGCTGCAGTCTGGCATAATTAATCCAGTGTGCTATTCTGCCGTGTAGCTTTGAAATTGCAAGTTTTCAGAGTGATTATAGGATGAAATTTTTGAAATGGGCTTACATTATCTTTCTTAATAATATTTTAGTTTTCCATGGCTCTCAAGCTCTTCTTGGGGGGGGATGTTGAAGGGAAGGAGTTGGAACAGGGGCTTTTTATGTAAGATGTTATGTGAGTGCTAATTTGAAGTGAATTTCACAAAGTTGTTGTGGGGGTTTATTTGCAGTTGTAGGGTGAAAGTCCTGAAGAAATGGAGATGGTTCTGAGCATTTCAACTGGGCCAGGATTATTGACTCCATAGTTTAGGCGTAGAGTTCATGTATCCAAGACAAACTACTGGCCACACTACTCATTGTGTGTGTACATATCTCCCGGGCCTCTCTCAGTGGCTTAGTTTCTCCCTGAGTAGGAAGGATGCTATTATAGTTTATACTTCGGAGAGTCATTAGAAGATGAAATAATCTTTATAAAGCACTTAGCACTGTTCCTGACATACACACTCAGTAAATGTTAACTTATTCTTATTGTGCTTTGTAATCAAAAGGACCATCCACTGCCCTATTGAGTGTCTGTTACTTCTTAGGGACTTACGCACGCATTTTCCTGTAACCCTCACACCAAATACGTAAGGTATAATGATCAATTTTATAGTAGTGTATGTCCAAATCTATGCATTTGGAAATGATAGATTTGGAATCTATGTGTAAGATCTGGCTGGTTTCCATGTAACTGGTTGGAAAACTATGACCTGAGGGTCAAATCTGGCCTGCCACCTGCCTGTATAAATAAAGTTTTATTGGAACAGGGCCATGCCCATTCATTACACATGCTCAGTAGTTGCTCTCCAACCATAACAGCAGAATTGAGTAGTTGGAGCAGAGACCATATGGCCTACAAAGCCTAAAATATTTGCTATCTGGTCCTTTACAGGAAAAGTTTGCCAATCCCTGTACTATAACATATGGCTTTATAATAATGATCTCTTATTTGTACTCTATCCTAGAAGAGATTTCATACTACTCATAGGGCTGGGACTAGGTGAGGCAAGTGAGGTATCTGCAGTGCAAATTTGAGGAGTGTTCTTTAAACACGAGATGGGTACTCATGTGATGTGGGTGGAGAGGTACCTACCTCCCTGTCTTCCCACGGTGAGGGGCCTTGACTGATACTGAGCAGTTCTTTGATTCAATTGTAATTCCTGACACAGTAGTATCAGATCTCAACAGTTGTAGATGGCCCCATGAACTTGCAAAATTTATTTCATGAAAAGTGGGAAACTGCTCCTTTGAAGTAGAATGCAGTTTCAGGGTTCACACGAAGGACTGACCTCAGATTGGAAAGAGTGGAGCCTTTGACCCATTGTTGTTGATTGAATGCCTACTTTCTTGGCATTATTGATTCATTTTTGATTTTGACCAGGAATTTTTTTTTTTTTTTTGAGACAGGGTCTCGCTTTGCAGTTTACGCTGGCCCTGAGCTCACTATGTAGTCCAGGCAAACCTGGAACTCAGCAATCCTCCTGCCTCTGCCTCCTGTGTGCTGGGATTACAGGTGTGAGCGACCATGCCCAGCACCATGGTATGTGGTACTGATTGCTGATGGGCGTGAGTCACCACGCCTGGTATTGTTGTATATGGTTACCAGGAATCGAACCAGGGACCTTGCACTTGTGAGGCAGGTGCTAGAATCACTGAGCTAAGTCTCCAGACCCAACCAGGAATTAATTTTAAAAGTGAACTCATAATCTCTCATGTTCTTAACCCAACAGCTTTCCTCCCTTCTCTTTGGCATCACCATACCCAAGGTGAAGCTCTGTGGCTGTTACTTCCTTTGTGTACGCAAATCCTACATGTAACTAAGGGTACTGAGCATCTAGCATGCATCAAGGATCTGCGAAGTACTCGTAATGTAGATATGAGAGAGTCCCATGGGTTTCACATCCTGGAGTGAGCAGACAATTCTGCCTCACCACTCCCAAGACTCCCAGTACCTTTCATGGGAGGATTTGGTGACCAGTTACTGAATCCAATTTTATCAGAAAATCATTCTAAGAATAGCAGTGGTTGCTGTTTACTGAACACGCAGTGTGTGCAACTCACTTTACCAAATGTATGCATGTACTGCACTTGCTTTTGTGCATTTAGTGCTCTTAACAGCCTTAGGAGTGAGAAGTCTTTCACAGTGGAGGGAGAACCTTCAACATGGGCCTAACAATAGTTGTAAATTTTTTAGGATGACAAATTCAGTCAGGGCTGGGCCCCGTTTGTCTAGCTCTGTCTGACATCAGAAACCTGATATCTAGGTTAGAGCTCATTTGCAACCTCATCAAGCCAAGTGATACTCTCTGCTACATTTCCCTGTTGGGAAAGTGAAGAAAAGGCTCCATGTCCCGGAGACACTTTTCGCTGACTCTAGGAGTTTGGAGTTTTTCTGACCCGGCTTAGATGATATTCAATGATAAGAAGTAACAATAATAATTAGAATAATAAAATCCCAACCAACTTGTAATATCACAATCTTTTGTCTGGTTCTAAAACCCAGAAAGCTCTAAGAAATTTTTCTAAAACTAAATTGGCAGTAAAAGCTGACCTGAACTTGCATGAAAAGTTTTTTTCATAATCTTGGTTTATTCTATTTGATGAGACTATATATTTTGCCCCAGAAATGTTAAGACATATCCTCAGGGGGTATTAAAATATGATATGTGCTCTGAATTTTTTTAAAACCTCAGATTTCTGAATACATTGGTTTCTAAGGTTTCTAGAGAAAAACTTATGGACCTGTACAAGTATGTCCACATATCAAGCTTTTTAAAGGCAATTTAAGATGTGGAGAAGTTTGTCAGGACACTATAGGTCAGCAGCGCAGAGCAGAGGTGCAGAAAGACTGAAGCACAGAGGTGGTGACACTGGAGTCCTTGGAGTGCCTTGAAAACCACGGGGAAGTCATGCGTGCTGAGCTCACGTGGCGAGCACCTGCCCACAACACTAGGCTTTTGTGCTTGGCCCAGGCTTTTGTGGAACCATAATGATTAAGACTGCAGACTTTCCCTGAGCAAGAGGGCACCAGCAGTGCTTCCAGGAGGCAGAATTTCAATGAGCAGTTGCTCATTCTTGTGCAGTGATCTGTTGAAGAGATTGGAACTGTTTTTAACTCAGAAAGGCCATCATTTTCTTTTCCATTTAAATATTTTCTCAGAGAGTGTGTAAAGAATTAGAAAACTCCTTTCCCTGTCCTTTCCAAAGAACTCTCTTTTTTGTGTTTGACTACCCATTTTAAAGCATGATCATGGGACATTTGGATCTTTGTAAAAGTCTATATCCCCCAACTGGATGGATATTTTACAAAGTAGAAATGTTACATAGCCTTTCTTCTTCAGATGTCAAGTTTTCAAGGTTTAACAAGAAGAGATTAAGTTGGAAACTGAAATCACATATTTCTGTATTTCTCAACTGTCCAAATGTATTTTCATATCTGTCACAAATATAAGATTCAAGTGACTAGTATGAGATGCAAGTATTAGAAAGAAAGGAAAAAGGAATATTTATGCAGAGTTTCTTGTTCCCTGTAAGATCTAAAATACGAGTACTTTAACACAAGGGTTTAAATAAGTTAATACAACAAATATTAACCTTGTATTTTATAATGAACATTATGATAGGGTGAGTAATATTCTTCCTTTAGCCCAAACATGACCTTTGCTTGAATGTTAAAAATTGTAAATGTACAGTTATTCAGGAAAGGGAACTTTACAGATGTCATCAAGTTAGGGATATAAAGATGTAGAGTTAATTGATGTAGAGTTAATTCTAAATTATCTGTGGGACCCAGGCAATCACATGGGTCCTTCCAAGAAAGATGCAGGAAGGTCAGACTCACATAGAGGAGATATAAAGATAGAACCAGAGGTGGGGTGAGGATAGATATGAAAGAAGGGTCCATGAGGAAAGTCATGAAGGCAGCCCCCATAAAGGCAAGGAAATTGACAGCCTCCTGGAGAAATAAAGCTCTAATATTACTTGGATTTTAGCCTATTAAGAGCCATTTGTATTGTGGACCTCCAGAACTGTAAGATAATACATTTTTGATGGTTTTGACCTTTGAGTTTATAGTAATTTGTTATAGCAGTGATAGCTAACTAATACAGGTCATTTGGCAAAAGAAAAGGATTGTGGCATGAATTTAGAGATGTGTGAACTGAAGAGACTTTTCATATATTATTCCCACTTCTTTGCTACATATAATATTGCTCCATACCTGGTAAAAAGGACAAGACAGAGGAAAGCCTTTGGTCCTTTGTGACATGTAACTGTGTGATCTCATTGAAAAGATGAGCTTGCCCAGTTGTTTTCTTCGCCCACGGATGTTTTGAGACTGAGTTCACTGGTGGATTGCACAAGGGCTCTGACTTTAAAGTAGCTGTGGTATGTGGGGTGGCCATTTTGAAATGATGACAGATTGAGTTAATAGAAAGCATTTGTTCTAAAATAAGGATGGGATGGAGCTCATGTGTTGAGAGAAGTAGGAATGAATGTCCTTTGTGAGACAAAACCTTTCTCATCTCTAGCTGCAATTACTTTATTGTTGTTGTTGTCATTTAGTGACTGATATCTTCATGTCATCTCAAATAATGCTCAGTGTTTCTCACACTTACCACCCAACTGTCCCAATTCCAGTTTTGTATTTGAATTTGTCTGGGCTTATTTATTTTTGTCTATCTAAAAGACTTAACTCATATTACAAATCAGCATATGTGAGCTTAACTAAAGCAGAGAATATGGTATTGACCATAAAAGAAGCTTGTAGAAGTTTGAATTGTGTGTGTGTGTGTGTGTGTGTGTACGTGTATGTGTGTTGAGATAGGTTTGCTCTTTTTCTCAGGCTAGACTGGAATTCATGCTCTTTCTGCCTCAGCCTCTTGAGAACTTGGATTATAGGATATATCCCTATATTGGTGATCAATGATCATTTAAAATATGCATCTAGTAAGAGAATGAGTTATCATGGAATTGTACCAGTCTGAAATATAAAGCTAAATGCCATTTGACAGTTCGTTCTCACTTAATATTTATGACAATCATAGGTGGCATTATTAGCATACTCTTTTACAGATGAGGCAACATAGTGTCCAGGTCAAGGGATTTATTCATGGTCCTTTGACTGCATGTGGCGCTCTGCTGTTCAAAATCTTATTGTCCTACTTCATGGAGAAGATTCGTTACAGCATTGGATAAACTTTACAAACAGAAGTCAAGTGTTCAGTTCTGGAATATTAGCCATTAATTATACAGTTCTCTATTATTTAACATTTATTTATTTTCAGTTCAACTTTGATTATCATGTTTGAGTTGCACTGATTATATATTATTAATGATTTCCTTCAAAATGGAAAATAAAAAGGATCTAAAAAGAATCATCTCCTAATTTGAACTAGGTAAATGTTAAAGTAGTGAAACAGTCACGTTTTTCTGGACTAGCAACATTTGTTAACATGAGAAATATAGTGTAAAAATAGGAGCAGTTCAGTCGTGATGAGACAGATTGGCATTAGATGCAGCCTGTGTCGTTTGACAATACTAAGACTCTCTGAATACCAGTTTTCTCAATTACTTAATAGGAATGAAAATGCTCATCTGTTGGGCTTAGTTATAGGATTAAGCAAAATGTTTGACATCTGGTACATACAGCATGAATTCAACAAAAGAAAGACGTTATTTTCATATTCAAAACTAGTGAAGAGTTGGCTAGGAAAACTCACAGGTAATAGTAAAAAATTTTGCCATCAGATTGTTTTTGAAATCTTATTTATAAATGCGCAAATATGGGTTAACAGGCCCCAGAGATGGATTAGTGGGAAATTATTTCACTGAGAGAAAAAGAAAGCTTTATAAATATTGTGAAGTATTAGATTTCCTTGGCTACTGTAGCGAATTAGTCCAAACCTTTGTGCTTAAGATCACACAAATTTGTGTTCTTGGAGTTCTTTCTATTGGTCAAATTCTCATGTGAGTCTCTCTCCGAGGCTGAAATCAAGGAGCCAAGAAAGGCTTTATTTCTCTCTGAAGCATTTAAAGGAAAGTGCATTTCTTGGTTTCTTCTGGTAGCAGACATAATCCAGTTCCTTTTGGCCTGGGATTAAGGTCTTTGTTTCCTTGCTAGCTATCAGCAGGTGATGGTGTCGAGCTTTTAGCAGCTATAGCCACCCACATTCCTTGGCTTGTGAGTTAGGTCCCTCTCAAGCTTCCATCTTCTCCACCCCAGCTTTTGTTGGAGTATCTTTCTGACCTACTTTTCTGTTATATTATTCTACCTATAAGGACACATGTGGTTATATTGGGTCCTCCTGAACAACACCGAGAAATCTTCATATTTCAAAATCCTCATGTCAGTCACGTGTATAATATGTCCTTTTGTTACTCAAGATAATATATTCATCCCTTTCATGGAGTAGGGCATGGACATCTTTTAGGGAAGAACAAGTCATTCAGCCTATCAAGTAAGAACAGCACGATTGAATCTCCCAAATATGCAGTTGCTCTGCATGATTCACAGTATGTTCCAGTTTGGAAAATAAACAAGCTCTTGTTAAAAAGACTTAGACAGCACATGACTGTGCAGTTTGGCTTCTGCTTACCCAATTACCTCTCCCCATTCTCACTCTTCTGATGAGCTCCTCTCCAGTATGTAGAGTTCCTGGAAGGAGCTTTTCTCTTTCAAGAGAAACTAGGTAGGTAACTCAGAAAGATTCTCTCCACATAAGAAGCCCAGACAGCAAACCATGACCTCTGCAGAGGTTGACCTTTAATAGCACCTAGTCAGCAATGGAAGTCTCTCTCTTTTTTGTTGGTCCGCTGCAGTCTTACTTCCAAATAACAACCAGGCAAAGAAGCCAAATACAGTGTGCTCCCCGAACCAACGATGCAGAGTGATCCACATCTACCTGGTTGTTCTCCAACTGTCCCGTGCCAACAACCTCCTGTCAGAGCATGCCTAACCTGAAGCCCACCCTTCTTTTATCCCTATAAAGCTTCCCCTCCTCCTTGACTACTATTGAGTATCTGCCAAATGCAATTGTTTATGGCTAACTTTCTTGCTACAGCAAAGCAAATAAATGTATAAACTTTTTATCTTTTGATGGTTTTTTTTCACACAAACTGAATTACTCCTTTCCCCTTACCTTATGTGGCTAATTTATATTCATCTTTTAAGTGTCATCTTAGATGTTACTACTACTAATAATAACAATAATAATTATTACTAGAAGGATAGGTGACCTCTGCTAAGCTCTTACCATATTGCTAAGAATGGATGTAAATAGGTTCATTATCAAGTCATTAAACTTTCACAATTTATTGATGTAGGTGACTATTAATTATTAACATTTTGCAGAATGGAAAAACAATTATTCAAAGAGACCAAATAATGTACTCAAAGAGAAGAAGTTGGAACAAAAATTAGGTATCTTGGTATCATTGTTCCCTTTTAAAATATGTATTGCTTTCAAATACCCCAACATTAGGGTGAGTTAAATAGGTCTTGGTACTTTATCTTTACATTGGTCCATGTTGTACTGGTCCATAAATTTGTCTGCAGTTCCTCCTACTAAGCTCCATGAGAAAAAGTCCAGTGTCTACCTTGTTTATGACATATGACAATCAGTGTGTAGTGAGAGAATGAACAAGCAAATAATTGGACTAATGAAGCAATGCAGAAATCATTACTATTTTTTAAAAGCCTAAAGCAGAAAAAGCTAGAGGAAAAACAAAAATAGCAATCTTTCTCACAAGTAAATTTTAAACACAATACACTTCTACGTATGCCTGTATAATGTCTATCTGAGAAACTACTTATTTAAAAAGAACATCTCTCTTCTAAGCTTCAATTTCTTTCATATTCTTTTTTAATTGAATTCTTTTTTTTTTGAGACAGGGTCTCACTTTGTAGTTCAGGCTGGCCCTCAGCTCACTCTGTAGTTTTGAACTCAGCAATCCTCCTGTCTCTGCCTCCCGAGTGCTGGGATTACAGGCATGAGCCACCATGCCCGGCTAATTGAATTCTTTATTGGTACATTTTATATACAGCTCACAATCATACTCAACATTGAGGAATTTGTACCAGAATATGACACAAGTTAATTCTCAGTTTTACACATATCTCTATCCACCCTACAACCCCCAAATCCCTATATACATGTGCTTTTTCTTTTTAAATTGTATTTATTCTTTCCCCTACCACTTTCTCTTTGAATATTTCTACTTTCACAAAATCTATCATACATTCTAGAACTCATTTGCATCTACAGGTTCTCATACCAGAGAAAATATATGGCATTTACATATCTGTGAGTTTCTTTCATATTCTTAAATATGAAGCTGTGTACAGTGCTAACATCATCCTCTCCTGGGCAGGCCTCTTCCAAGGTAAGAGCCATCCCAAGGCTAGACCTACTATCTGCTTAACTTTGGTTTGGGAGGCAGAGATTCTTCCACTTAATAACATTCTTCTTGAATTTGTAACATTTCTAAAGGCTCTGGCTTCCACAGGCAGCCCTGGAAAAAGTCAGTTGAGTGGCAGGGGTGGCTGTGGATTTCCACAGACTATATCAGAACTTAGAGCAAACTCCACAACAGGGACTCACGAAGTCCCTGAACTCTGGCTCTTTGCTCTTGGATAGTCCATCCTGGGACAGGTGCTGAGCTCTTGTACAGCAGGTCCCCTTTCCTAGACTTGTGAGACTATTAGGTCTGGAAAAGTCTGAAGAACATCGTCTGAATCAATTCTTTGACTTCATATTCAGTGCAGTTGCATTTCATTCATTCATACATTCAATCCAAGGAATCTTTATTATATACTACATTTCTGACAATGTGCCAAGATTTGGAAATTCCATGGTAAACTAGATAGTTTAGACACTTGCTCTCCTATGGCTTTTATTGCAGTGAGGTAAAGAGACAAAAATGAGCATACAAGTAAGTGACTAAGACACTTTGATAAGTGGGAAAATAGCTCAACATTTGGTGACAGCAACTTCCCTAAATGTATCTATTTTCAAACAAGAGTCCATGATCAGGCAGTCAGGGAATTCTTGTTTTTATTTTTGAGATGGGGTCTTGCTGTGTAGTTCAAAGTCTCACTCTGAAGTTCAGGCTGGCATTGAACTCACTGTGTAGTCAAGGTTATCCTTGAACTTGAGGTGATCCTCCTACCTCAGCCTCTCAAGTTCTGAAATGACAGGCATTCTGTCAGAGAATTCTTGATATTCCCTCTCAGCCTTCTGTTGTTTACATTGACGAACTCAATAAATCTTATTTTGTATATTAGTTATCCTGATCAAAATATTGCCAATGTACTAAAAATAACTTTTCTTCTCCCTTAGGGATTGACTATTACAACAAGATCATTGATGATTTGTTAACAGATGGGATCACACCTGTTGTAACACTCTATCACTTTGACTTGCCTCAGGCTCTGGAAGACCAAGGTGGATGGTTGTCAGATACCATCATTGATGTCTTTGACAAATATGCCCAGTTTTGCTTCCGTACCTTTGGAAATCGAGTCAGGAGGTGGATCACCATAAATGAGCCAAATGTTTTAAGTGCGATGAGCTATGATCTGGGTTTCTTTGCCCCTGGTGTTCCTCGCATTGGGACTGGAGGGTACCAGGCAGCTCATAATATGATTAAGGCTCATGCCAAAGCCTGGCACAGTTATGATTCCTTATTCCGGGAGGAGCAGAAGGGCATGGTGTCCCTATCACTTTTTTGTATCTGGCCTGAACCAGCAAATCCTAACTCAGTGCTGGACCAGGAGGCTGCTAAAAGAGCCATCAATTTCCAGTTTGATTTCTTTGCTAAACCTATATTCATTGATGGTGATTATCCCGAACTTGTCAAGTCCCAGATTGCCTCCATGAGCGCAAAGCAAGGCTATCCATCATCGAGGCTCTCAGAATTCACAGAAGAAGAGAAGAAAATGATCAAAGGCACCGCTGATTTCTTTGCTGTGCAATATTACACGACTCGCCTCATCAGGCACAAGGAGAATAAGGAAGCAGGGCTTGGCATTCTGCAGGATGCAGAGATTGAGATTTTGCCAGATCCGTCTTGGGAAGGTGTGGGGTGGGTCCTTGTGGTGCCTTGGGGAATACGCAGACTGCTGAACCACATTAAGGTAACTAACTACATGATTTGGGTGTGGCCCTATGGGAAGGTGGCAAGTCAGGGAACTAACTGTATGTGCACAAATGGACCTAAAGAACAAGCAGATTTTAAATAATAGCATGCCCAGTTTTTGGCTTGGAAGAACAGATTAGGATTTGAGTTGGTGACTGTTAACTGGCTGGTTACTGCTTCAAAGCCAGTGGTCAAATTAGGATTTGTAGTTAAAGTCAGTTGTAGCAATAGGAGTAATTGAGCATACTTGTCAGGCTAGTGTCCTAGTTGTGGTTATTCAAAGGTATTTTAAGAAAAGTGATGGTTGAGTCCTTCCTGGGACCCTGATATGCTAGATGGCATCCCGGGAGCTGCAATTAAAATTTCAAGTTGCTAGTTTCAGGACTTTTCTTGTGGGGCATCGAGAATGTAGCTGTCAGTGGGACCCAGGGGTTAAGCAAGAGTGACAACGAGCAGATGCTGATGGGAAGAAAGATATTTCTGTCTTCTCATTATAATAAGAGTCATTTGACTGTCTTCATGGACATTTGCACAGTTTTGCTTTTCCATTGTTAGTCATAAAAGGTCAGCACGTGGAAAATTAAGTTAATAGGGTCAGTGCAGTTTGATGAAAACTAGTTTTGGGGTTGTAGCTTCAAGAAGATAGAGGGTAATGCACCTGATTTTATGAGCTTTTTTTTTTTTCTTAAAAAAACATTTGTGTGGAATAAAACTTCTCTCTTGTTCTAGGACACGTATAATAACCCTGTAATTTACATTACTGAGAATGGGTTTCCCCAGGATGACCCCCCATCTTTTGATGACAGCCAGCGCTGGGAATGTTTCAGACAGACATTTCAGGAACTGCTCAAAGGTACCGTTTGAAATGATGAAAGATCAATTGTGCAAACTTAATATAATTTTCCCATGTGCTTATTTGCATTTAGCAAAGACCAATGATTTTGAAAGCTGAAATTCATGTAAATCAGCGTAAAGCAATATAATTAGAAGACAGGAAAAAACTATTTAGGAAAGAGGAAGGTGAAGATTTTGGGCTAGCTTCAACCTCCTGAAATTGAATCATGTAAAAAGCAGCTATCTTCAGCATTTTACACCCCTTGAATGAAGGGGACAAGAATAGAAGAAGAGGAGGTTTCTGGGGAAGAACATTAGTTACTACAAATAGGTTAGCCCTGATGGACATGGCATGCTTCTTTGCATATTTTTGCATCCTATCTACTAAGGAATGAATTTGACAGGATTCAGCATTTATGCAAGGAAGTTCAAAACAGCATGAGTCCTTTATCAGTGTATGCTCCATTTATGTTGGATGCAAACAGCCCTGTTAGAAACAGCTTTTTTCATGGCAAATATATGGATTGTGTTACAAGACAATATTATCATTGTGGTAACTCCCTTCCTCTCAGGTAATTCTTTTCAATGTTTGAAAAGAAATAAAAGGGAATAATATGTAATTGGTCACAGGGATTTCTAGACCAGTTAGCCTCTCACCTCACCCCTCCAACTTCCTCCTCAGAATATTGTTGCTCCCTAAACTTTAACTCTTCTCTCTACAAATGGATCATATCAGAGCAGCAAAATTCAGTGCAAAATGAGACTTTTAATTCACAATTTTGTCAAAATACCATATTCATCTCTTACTGTCATATCTGAGAGGTCTGGGAGTTGTTCTTTCCAAAATTATTTAATATTATCTTGGAGTCAAAAGGAATTTTAGAAAGCAATGCCAAGTGGTCTCTTTCTAAAACCTGAAATGTATTGCCTGGAACCCTCACTCAGGGCTGGAGTTTATTGGGAGAGGACAAATGGATCCTATGATATGGCCCAAGCCGAACAGTTCTTTTGGGTTATGTACAAAATTAATTCTTTCTTTGTGTGGCCATTAACTTTCTGATAAGAAAGCCTCCATGTTTCTGAGGTCTCCTCCCATCTCTGCTTGTAAGAGGGGCCACTTTGCAGTGAACTACACTGATGGCCAGAGGCTTTATTCTTAAAGACAGACTTGTCAGGCAGGTTTCTAGGAAGCAAAGATGATTTATTCTGTGCTTATTTGAGGAAAGGGAGAAAAACAGAGATGGGGCCTTTTAATTTCTTGTATAATGATTTGTTTAGTGATAATCATATAAGAATTTTATTGTGTTTTGAAACTGTTACATTACTTTATGAAATCCCTTAGAATTTCAATGCTAAAAATTCAGTGGAGAGCACGTAGATAATCTGACTTAAAGCTAGAATCTTGGAATGGTGGACACCTGTGTATTATTAGTAGTCTGGGAGGCTGAAGCGAAAGGATTATAGTTTGAACTTAGTTTGGGCAACTTAATGTCTTATTGAGACTGTCTCAATTTTTTTTGTTGTTGTTTTTTGAGACAGGGTTTCACTTTGTAGTTCAGGCTGGCCCTGAGCTCACTATATGTTGCTCAGGCAAGGCTTGAACTCAGCAATCCTCCTGCCTCTGCCACCCGAGTGCTGAGATTATAGGCTTGAGCCACCAAGCCCACCATTTGTGGTATGTGGTACTGATTGCTGGTGGGCATGGCCACCACTCTTGGTATTGTTGTATGTGGTTACCAGGGATGGAACCAGGGACCATGCTCATGCTAGGCAGGTGCTGGAACCACTGAGATAAATCTCCGGCCCTCTGTCTCAAAATTTTAAAAAGAAAGACAATGAAGAAATAGTTCAATTTCTTGTACTGCCAGAAACAACAACTATAATCAAATAAACCATTTGAAAATATGAGAAGAGTTGGGTTTTTAAAAGATAGGTCTAATCATTAAAATCTTTCTCATCATACAGAGTTCCTATTGTGTGTTTATTTGATAGAAAATAAGGAATGTACTGAAATTCTGATGGTTTGACTTACTATTGGCTAGTTTCACAGTGATGCAGAAGTGATTGTGTTTGTTAGAGACTCAACCTGGAATGCTGAATTCTGCTCCTTCCCTTTGGGCAACCACATTGCTGGGCAGCCACACACAGCCACAGTTTCCATCAGCTCTCTGATCATTGAGGATGACAAGAGAGACCACAGTGTATCATTTGCTAAACTATGACACATAGTAGATTAAAGATATTCAGTACATTTTTGACTTATTGTTGGGTTTGTTGGGAATCTAAACCCGTCATAAGTCAAGGACCGACATGACTATGCCTTTAAAACATCTGTTCTTTTTCACATCTATGATCACTTCTGAATCTTAACAGTAGTCTATTCATATTGATTGTGGCTAACAAATAATACATTTTTGTTTAGCTTTTTGAAAATGTATGGGATTTAAAATCAGCAGAAATCTAGACACTGATGTGATTAAATGTATTCAAATGAGATGTAGTAATAGATATTTTTCATGCATTCTTAGAGTGATTTCTACAGCATCAGTGATTTCTCCTGTGGTAAAACTTTTTTTCTTATAATAAGCCCCATGCTTTCTATAAACTATCCAGTTCTTCTTAATCATATGCTTACCACAGGGACAGTTTGGCAAGTGGGATAACACACTGCACCTGTCATCTGAGAGTTGGTTGGTCTATGTGTAGGTGTGTGACATGAGCTGAGCCAATCCCAGATCCTTCTTGGGATTTTGAACTTAGACCAATCTGTTTGTCTCTTAGACTGGAGGTGATGTTCAATTTTAGGGCAATTAGTGGCTTTGTTTAATCACATAAACTTAGGGGCAGTGAGAAGAAAAGACAGCTCTACTTTATGAAAAGTGAAGGCAAAAAACAAGGAGAATTTTCTGATGGTGCTTGACTCTCAAATCCCAGTTTTCCACAAAATCCAGCTGCACTCATACTCTTACTTTATTCTTAAAAGGGGGGTATGAACTTTATCCTCCTATTTTACAAAAGAGGATGAAAGAGTCTAAGTCATTTGCTCAGATCACAAAGTTACTAATCCATATTTTCTGGAATAAGAGAGAATGTGTATATCATTAATATTACTGCTTTGCTGTTAGGCAAGATCTGTGAGTTCAAGGCTTTCTGAATCAAAGTGCCTTTTGTTCTCCTATGCAGAGCCCTTTCTGTGTGTTTGGGACCTAGGTTTCCCTATATCTTTTGCAAGTAGTTTGTGCTGTCTTTAAAAAGGCCGATAGTTGCTATGACCTTGGACAAAGCTCAGGCAACTCGTATATTACTTCTCATCAGAAGGGCTGAACTGAACTGACTAATCGATTTTCTGAGACTCCTTTGAGGAAGTGCTGATGATCTTGGTAGGTAAGAACTTTCCTACTAGGAAGCATCCTGTGCTCAATTAAAAATAATCACAGGCTAAAGAAGACATTTGTGGGAAGCATGGCAGGTGAGGGCTCACCAAAACCCAGGGTGTCAGATGGATGATGGCTTTGTGATTCCCAGGAACAAAGCCTTCTCTCCAACATCACGCATATGGATAGCCACATAATGACACTATAGTTGGATCAATGGTGTCTGCCTGGCGGGCTTACAGATCTCTTCAGGTAAAGCCCCACAGCCATTCATCAAGCAGTAAAAGAGTAAGCTAATAGTTAAAAAAAAAAAAAAAAAGTAAGCTGATGTTTCTGTTTCCTTTTGGGAAAGTGGGTGGGAGGAGAAAGAAAGGAGAGAAGAATTGCTATTTCAAGGGAAAAGACATCAACTAGTGCCTTTTTATCATATTACTTGTGTTTAAAATCTTTAAATAGAATATATTTTAATTGATGTACATAAAGCAACATTGAAACCTTCAAATAAAATAAACTAGGCTTATATTCCACTTCTGCAAGTTGTCCAATGAGATGCCTTTGACAAATTGTTTGACCTATTGGATCCTCACTTTGTTTATATATAAATATGAAAATAATGCTTTTTCTAGCAGGGTGGCCCTAATATTCATTAAATAGAATTAGCTATTGCCTAAAAACTTCCCACCCCTTGACCGACACAGACTAGGTCTTTAATGAAAAAGTTTATTACAAAATGTGTGCCCCTAAAAATATTACTATCACCTCCAACTTTATTTCTCTGTTATTTGAAAAGGAATCCTATTCCAAGGCTTGTTATTTTTCTGTGCTTTTTGTCCTCTTTTACACTGTAGCCAAATATTTCCCCATAGTTGCATGGTTTCCTGTCAGTCTTTTGGAAGAACTTCTGAATGTGTGTTGTAAGAACTGACTCTTTGCGTGTTGCCAGTGTAAACATTCTAGAGGAGAAAGTACCCACTGTGCTCATTCTTTCTGAGAGCTTATTAAAGTAGGTGCAAAATCAGATTGTTAACAGAAGAAACAAAGGTCGTGTCTCTGGTAATTGCTTTGTCATAGTAATAGTTGTATGTTTGGGATTTAGTGGTCTTCAGATAACATCATGTGAATCTTTATCGTGTGAATTATGATAAAAACATGTTGTTGCTGAAATTAAAAATAACTTCATGACTGTAAAAGACCATATAAAAGACTGTAAAAGACACTGACATGAACTCCCCTAAATATACTTCCTCCTGCTTCAGCCACACCAGTTCCATCATCCTTGCCACTTTATGAAGAGATTCTAGAGTTCTCCTTAGTGAATGATTTTGTGTTGGCACAGCTAGCACAACGGCCTGAATGGATTCGAAACATTCACCGTTCTCGGTCATTTTGACTGGAGATAAGCCACAATTCTGACAGTGCCAGATCCCGTGAATAAAGTGGCTGGGGACCCAGGAAGATTTTGCTGTGGACATTCCATATTGATTCAAGATGGCCATAGAAAGACACTCATGGAAGAGGACTTTGAGAACAGCTTCAAAAATCATAAAAGCAACAGGATAAGTGTGGTTGAAGTAAAGAGGAGTATCTTACTGTAATGATTTTTAAATTTTTAATTACATGTTCATCTTATTTTCTGATCACCCTTTGTATTCATAAAACTAACACCAGCATTCACTGCTCCTGGGCTGGGTGCAGGTTGGGCGTCACAGATAACACGGACAAGTGGAACCTGCTTGAAACTGCGTGGTGTCATGGAGTGGGGAAGAGTGTGCAGCCAGGGCAGGTCACTCCAAGGGCAAAGCTCCGTGCCCGACCAAAATTCTCCTGTGCTCACCCTGTTGCCCACACATCCCGGCACCTGTCAGCCTCCAGCTCGGGTTACAGTATTTCTCCAACTCAGTGTTGCATCCTCTTTCCTTTTCCCAGCCCCAAACTGATATTTGGAGGAGATGAATGTGCTTGTCATGTAAAACATGAGTTTGTGATCTGGTTCTCTTACTTAGGAGGTCAGTAACGTTAGGAAAATGCTAAAGCAGGCAAAAGTTTCAGTCCTCTAATCTCTAAAATGGGCATAGTAAGAGCATCTGTTTTCTACAGATTGTTGAAAAATGAATAATACTTAGGGCATTAGATGGGGTTTGCCACATTACTAAGTTTCTGTAAAGGATGTCTAATTTTTTGAGGGGTCCATGAATTCATCTGAGGACCGGAGCTATGTTTTCTGTAATTAGATTGTCTTCCCCAAGCTCCATACCCATTATGCGTGGTGATATACAGATGTTTGTTGAATTTGGTTGCATCTAGCACACAAAGGTCCATCCAAAGATAATGAGAAATAAATGATGAAATGATTGGAAACTCATATTTTCTTTCCCTAAAGAAATATATCCTGCACAAGGAAAAAAAAAAAAAAAACCACAGCCTTGTGGAAAGTTTCTGAGCCAGCCCAACTTTCCAGGCAGACCCATGCCTGAGTTAGCACAGCGGTGGATGATTGCAGAGAAGGTTTGTTAATGACCAGCTTTAGGCTTTTAATGACAAAACCCCTCAGCAAGATGTCATCGAAGTTATTGAAGACTTCACGGAAAGTGTTGAAGCTGATACATTGTAACAAGAAGGTTATAAATCTTGCAGCTTAGATATACCGCCAAGACAAGATGCTGAGCACAGAGTCACCCTGCTGTTGTCTGTCAGTGGTCTCCCTCCTGCCTCTTTCCCCTTCCCACGGAGCGCGGGGAAAGGAGAAATACATCCATTTCCCACAATAGTGCAGACCTGGCAGCCACCTGCCTATGCCAATTTCAGATCACAGGGGCCCATTTAACTGGGCAAAATGTGTTAAGCACCTGTGTTTTTTTAAAAGTGTACAGAAAAATCCTAAGAATCAAGGGAAGATCTCATTGACCTTTTAGAAACACTAATTAAAAATCCATTGAACGCTCAGAACCGAGAGCCAAAAACCTGCCAATAGATTCCCGCACTATTTTTCAGTGCTTCTCAAAGGAGACTTTTGTCAACTTGACCCCTGTAAGGCAGCTCTCTCATAGCTCATGTAGGCCTCGTATGCCGTGTACACGTGTGGCTTTGCGTGTGTGTCAGGTGGGGTGGTGGACTAACCCAGTACTTAGGAGCAGGGCCGCTGGGGCTGCAGTGGATGGCATCAGTGAAGAGCAGTCAGGTCAGAGCAGAGAACAAAGGAGGAAGTTTGCGTGCTGGACACTCGATTATTCGAGGGTGCCAGTGTGTAGACTTGTAAAAGTTAAATACGCTTTTCATGCATGACATTTTATTTTGAAATATGGGTATTGTAGAAAGGCTACGATACTTTTTGTGGTGAGGCTATTTAAAATCTCCTAGGAATTTTCAAGGATACAGTATTTTATTACATGTAGTCACCATGCTACAAGTGGATCTCTTTCCTATCTAAGTGGAATCCTGAATCCTGTCACTACCATCTCCTGTGAGCTCCCCACCTCCGTGACCCTACAGCAGCCATTCTGTACCTGCTCCTATGAGCTCAGTCAAACCTGAGAACACACAGCACTTGTCTTGCTGTGCCTGGCTTATTTCGCTTACTGTGAAGGCTTCTAGGCTCATTCACATTATCACCAGTGACAGGAATTTTGTCCTTCTGTAGCTAACGAGTGCTCTGTTGTGTACAGATACCACATTTCCTGACCCACGCAGTGTCGCCGGGCCCTTCGTTTGCTTCCATACCCTGGCTGTTGTGAAGAGTCCTGTGACAAATGGGTGCCTTGATTTCATAGCCCCAGATGAGAATCTGTGTGGAGTGTGACCTCATATTCAGTTCTCTTTTTTCAATATGAATGTCACAAAGAAAACAATTGCCAAGGTTAGTGTCCTGTGGACTTAGAATACACATGAGTTTAGCCAGAAATTATGGAGTTGATGTAAACACAAATATGCCAGATGACTTTCCTCTATTTTTTTCCCCTAGTTTTGACTTTTGCCTCTCACTCTCCTGAGCAGTGTGGCCAAGTAGGAAACATGGCCCTGGTGGATCTGCAGGACAGTCCAGAGTGTTCTGCTGGTGGGCCCTTGGGAGAGACGTCCCCAGGACTCAGTGTCCACTGTGTCCTCTGTGAAGTGGGTTGTACTCTGCTGCTGTTCAGTACCACCCAAAGTCAGCTGGGAAAATACACCATTTTTGTCTGCATGTAATTGGAGCACAAAAAAAATGTCTGGAGTCTTTCTAATACTTGATAGAGATTTCTCACTTTTAGAATATGTAGCTGGACCCAAATATTGTCCATACTAAGGGAAGGGGTCAAAAGGTCCTCATTCTTTGGATTGTTTCAAAATCCGCAAAGTCAGATTTTGCATTTTTATTTTCCTGCCTGTTTCTAAATTGCCACCATGGCACAATCCACTTAGGCCCTTAGGGAACATGTGCTATGGCCAGTTTCTAATGTTGTATTTAGGAAAGCTGCAAATAACACAGGTGTGAACACGCACATTTTTTAGACCATGGCCCGTGTGGCCCCGGTAAGGCTCAAGTGACATGACTAGAGACATACCATGTTTGTACCACACGGACTCAGAACCAGAACCAGGAGTACCTGCTCCATGGCTCGCTCAGTAAAGAAGCAGCAAATCACACATCAGAGGACCTTCCAACACGCTGACTGGAAACCGCTGGTTAGTTCTTTTCTCATAACTTTCTACTTCCTGTGCCGTGCCCCAAGTGATGGATACCCCGGTGGGTGCAAAGTTTCAGCTAAACTTGAAACCAAACCACAGTTTCAGCTGCAGCTTTCATTTAGTTTTAACTGCTCTGAGATAATTGCTTAAAGTCCTCAGGCCCAAAGAGTTTAAGAAATATTTAAAGCCTGTTTTTAAAAGTTCAGATAGTTCCAAACTGAGTGCATTTTCAGGACACTGTCCAGTGATTTTTTGTGGGATGCAGCAATGAGCGAAAGCTGTTTTATTTTTATAACTACAAATTACCCCTACAAGTTAAACAATGGGAGTTCAGCTTTGCTGAACAAAGTCCCTTTAACATGAAAAACAGAATGCGAAGTAGGAAAAGGGGGAAGAGGAAGGATTCAGTATGCTTTTTGAAAGTTACTTGAGGAAGGAGCTGGCTTGGCATATGCAGATGACGAAAGCATTGCTACGATCGAGAGGAGCAGAGTTCTCAGGTTTTTCCCAGGGTACAGAAAATCTGTCTACGTTAGTTCTTATTTCCAGATCTCCGGAGCAGCCCCATTACTACCTAGCCAAGACAGAACCTAGTTCTCTTGGGACTGAAAAGCTTACTTCAGAGTGAGCTCCACAGATTCCCTCTTGGCGTGGGGTACGGGCACCACTGTATCATGTAGGATTCTTTTGGAGAAATGTGGGCTTAGGGTAAAAACACAAGAGTAAGTGGTGAGGTGTAGCCAGCCTGCTTGGAAAAGCCAATGTGAGTTTTCTAGTGCTTGGAGAGAGACATTGCTCCTTATAAATTAGCACATTGGTATTACATTTTATAAGTGAAGATTCTGGAGCTTGCCTGTGGGGATGAGCTCCCAATCAGGGAAGGAAATGAGTTTCTGGATTCACAGTGCTGATTAGCTGATCCTGTGTCATGCTGATCTTCAGGTTCTCCAGCCCACCTCTCTATGGTTCTTATCCTGTATATTTATGTCAACATTATGCATGTGGGTTGATGACCCTGGTGACAGAGACACCATTTCTGTCAAACTTTCCAGACTCATAATTGTGTGAATGACTGGTTAACTGCCTCCTGTTGTCTCAAAGGTGAGCCTTGTGCTCACCAAGAAAATCAGTGATATTGTAAACAAAAGCATTAGAAGTTGGTCACATAACTGCTTCATGGGCTCCCTGCTTCACCATGGTCTTATCATAACTGGTTTGTTGAATAAAACACTTTGATTCTTCAGTGTACCCATTGTAGTCCTTGAATTGAAGGGAGAAAACCGTTTTTAGGAGAAAATGGAAGTCATTAAAAGGAGTAAGTACTCATGGGTAGAAACAATGTACATAGATATTTTTATTCAGTTTTTTAAAGATAAAATTCTGGACAGAATAGAATTAAGTTCTGAGCTACTTAGTAGGTGCTCAATAAATGTTTAATGAATAGCAAGGAGATTGGCTCTAGATTCACAGAAAAATGGAATTCTGGGAAACTCAGTGAATATTATATTCAGGCCACCACTTTTTAATTTTTAAGGAAGTGGCAGATTGTCTTTATTATTACAAAAAAAATCAATTTCATGCACTGATATGCTCAAGTGTGAATTACATGCTTTTGTTACTAATTGGGTTTAGGGTAACAATAAATATTTTAGCCTGTTTTATATGCACACTTCTTAACTACTCTCTGCCTCAGTTTCTTCATTTGAAGCATAAAATGGTTGAATAACTGATCCTGTGGGATCTTGCCAGCTTAAGAACTTTGTGACCCTCTAAATATTCTTTGTGGAGAAGTATGTCATGGATCACATTTTATTAGAACTCTTGATAATTTCTTAAGCTATAAAATTAAGTCTAAGGAATTGTAATTAATGGTCTTTTAAAAAAAACTCTCCCCATTCTTCTAATCTAGCTCCTTAATTTGAATTTTAACACCTTTCTCATATGAACATAAAATTAGACCTTGCCCTTCCATGCACCGTGACTATTGATACTGATTCAGGTTCCAGGTAACATTTTCTTGACCTTCAGTCTGTGGGTTTTGCCTTCTATCCACCCTGTTGAAAGCAAACCTCTCTTTTCTTCAGTTCCTACGTAAGGACGTCTCAGATGCAAGTTTAACAAAGTTACCACAGAGAATGTAGAATCCTAGATAGGAAAGTGGACAAGCAGAGCTGTTCGAAGCATTAGTGTAATATCTGCCCTGAACAACTCCCCAGTGGTTACAATCACCAGTAGTTACAGCACCTCACAAGCGTGATGCTGGCGAGCACCCCCGAATCTATCAAGTTTTAAGACAGTTTTGTATAACTTTAGAAAAAAAAACACTTTAGCCCTAAATGTATATTTTGGTTCAGTTAGCGGTGTAGTCATTTTCACTTTCTTCAATTTAACGTGATAGGAAATTTTTGTGTCTAGGTAAGATCCTGAATTAGGAGTAGTCAAGCTGCCGCCTTTCAGTTTCAGGCCCTAGGTGATCCTGTGGAGAGACTTCATGTAGTATGGGGAGTTTGGTGATGTTCTAACTCATAACCACTGAGATGATTCCAATCAGGGGTGTCTTCATCTCACAGTGCTGTTTAAGTAGCATTTTCTTGAGAATGATGACAATATCAGCCTGGTGCTGGAGATGAAAACAGTCTCCTGTGGAATCCAAAACAATTCTTAAGGCTTGTCTGGAGGCGCTACATGCAGAGGTCGGGGAGGAGCATGTGTTCCTTTGAATAGGATGGTCCCGTGGACAGCACAGCTTCCCATGTGTGAGTAAGATTAGCAAATGAAATGGAATGATGGCCTGGGATTATTTTGTTCTACTCTAGAAAGTTCAGCTACGTTTTCCTTCTTGTTTGGGTAACTCCTGCCTCTGAGATAAAGGAAACCCTTTTGGGCGGAGGAGGAAAACGGCATTTGAACCCTGAAGCATTTTAAATGGTGCTGGTGAGTGACAAGAGGCCATAAAGGTTTCAGGTGAAGACATTACTGCACTGAGAATTAAAAAGCAGATAATGGGAACAGGATGGAAAGAGGGATGCATTTTACCTGCTGAGGAAATAACCTTTTCTTTTCGTCCTGACAAGTGAAATTCATTTCTTCATTTGATTAAAGTCCACCCAGAATCTTAAATAATTTTAAATGATGATGTTTTTATCAGTATCAATCCAGTTCACTGTATTTCACACTTATGAGAATTAGGTTATCACATAAAAGATGAGGGAATGAATCTATTTTGTCTATACATTTATTGGCACATCATCTTTATGTGGCTGAGATTGTACTGGGTTAGTCTCTTAGTATTTTTCCTTGCAAAGATTTGCAGGATATGTTCCTGGTCCTGTAAATTAGCATTTGGCTTTTTGTTTAGAAATACCTTCAAAAAATATGTCGTGTCCCAAATTTGCTGTCTTTGAATATATGGTAGCAATGACAAAAATAACAGGAATGGCTCAAAAAGCCTTTCAACACACCTAGAAAAACAAACAGGTCGTCTCATCAATTGTGTTTATATTTTGGATAGACAGGCAGAAAATTTCATGAATACTCATACATATTGACGGTGTTTTCACTTTATAGAGCAAAGAACATATTGTTTAAAAGCAGATCTGGCTCCAAACTGCCTGAGATACACTTTCATGCTGTGACTCTTGAGCAGTTATCCTGCCTCTATGAATATCAGCACATTGTCTCTGAATATCTAGCTTTGGTGAGGATTAATGACATACTTCAGCTCCTAGAGAAATGCCTGGCAACATAAATCGTACAAATGATACCTTTTGCAGCAAAGTCTTTGTTACCCACATATATTAACCAGGATTTTAGAAAAATTGTGACTTCCTGCATAGTCATCAAGCACTGATAATTTATGCTTCTCTTGATGACCCCAAAATGCATTCTGAATAATTAGGGAAAGATTAAATTATAATCAGTTTAGTTTCAGTGTTAAGTGTATTTTAATTTATTCTCATTCTTTAAAAATTTGTAAGCCTTCTGTATGTGGTAACAATTAACAAATAATATTTGATTAGCTAGAGCATTGCATTTCCTGACTATCTGATGCATAAAGAGTTTATTGTATATTGTTGGAATCCCAACTCTGCCCTCTAAATAAAACAGGCCTTTCCTGGACGGACTCACTTCACATTGGTCTTCGACTTATTTTTGCAGTCAGTGTGTTGACTGTTGCCTGCTGGGAATCCTAGAATGGACTTGGAATGCCTTTCAACAGTAGTGTTGCTGTCTATACAAGGCTTTCCTTACATGCCGTTTTGAACCCCGGTGCTCTGAGGTGGGCCTTCCCTTCTGACTTGCTGCAGATGAGTGACATCCTTACTGTCCCTCCCGTGTGGATTTCTCAAGATTGACATCTCAACTGACATTAGTAATCACCCTGTTCTGATGTTTTATTGCCTTTTGCTTTTATGCAATCATGATTTAGACTTGTTTTCACTTTATTCTGTATTACCTTCCCAGTGAAATCTCTACCATTTATTCTGTTATTTCCCTGAATCTCCTTCGACCTTGCCACATTTTATTGTCTCATCCCTACACTAGTATCATTCACTGCTTAAAAAGATGGTTTAAGACCTGATTTGTGCTAAAAATAAAATGTCCACAAGATTTTATTAGTATTATTGCTCATTTATGGTCTCAATTATTATGTACATCTATAGGTGAGAAAATTGATTTTTGGGGTTCCACAGGTCATCATCTATCAGACCCTTTTAGGTCTGATCTTCATATCTTCCTTTGAAATCTCTGCTGGATGGGGAAGTCCCTCTTTGCAAGTTGCTAGTTTTTTTCCAGGGAGCCCTTCATATCCCAGCTGACATTCCTGATGCTTAGTAAAGTAAAGCAGAGGCTCTGTCACGGCTTATATCTAGATGTCCCCCAAACCCTCATGTGCTCATACATGGGGCTTTTCAGAGATGGCTGAATCTTGGGCATGTGAATATGGATTAAGGTTGTATGCTTAGTACATTACCACACCTGGGTGTAGGTGGTACCAATCAATAGGCCTGCAACCTCAGGGAGGTTTGAGTGAAGCGGAAGCTCCGTGTTGCTTCCTGGCTGCCCTGAACTGCTTCTCCACTGCTGAACCACCCTGTCCTGGAGCCAGCTGACTATGGACTGAAATCTCTACAAACTGTGAGCCCAACACAACCTTTCTACCTTTTAACTTGTGGGTGTCAGGTGTTTTGTCCAAGAAATGAAAAAGTAAATGGGACAGCCTCACTGTTTCTTTCCTCAAAGGAGAAATGAGGACAAGGGGTGAAATGGCAGATGAATCACTGATTTTGTACTCCAGACTCAGGAGACTCTTGACCCTCCTGTGAAGGCAGGATTAGGTAAAGTTCTCCTGTTTGAGAACTTTGAACATTGAGTGATGATATTTAAATAGGTCCTCAGGGAGAATAGGGTGCTTGAATTCCTACCCACCAAGCAACAGGTAGAATTTTACTCTCAAACTATGATTGAGGGGTGAAATTACTGGATAGCTATAGTTCAGTTGTTTAAGCAGGTTACCTATTACTGTTACTTTGTGTAGTGTGTCTCTTAATGGTTTTTGTTCTATGGATAGCCCTGTATTAAAAGTTAGCGATGCAATCGTATACTTATCACCATTAGTTTAGCTGTGGTATACCTGTGTCATGTTTGATAAAGCATACTTGTTTTATAGGGCTATTTGGAATCATTTGGACACTGTGATTTTTTAAAATTGCATTCTTTATTGGTACAATTTATATACATCTCACAATCACACATAACATTGGGGAATTTGTACCAATATATGGCACAAGTTAATTCTCATTTTTACCCATATCCCTACCCACCCACACCTCCCCACCCCCTGTATACATGCTCTTTTATTTTCTTTCAGAATCATGTTTATTCCTTCCCCTCATTATATTCCCCCACCCAATTTCCTTTGGAAATTTCCCATTCTACAAAAACTGTCATACTTTCTAGAGCTTATTTGCATCTACAGGTGGGCACTGTGACTTTTGAACTTTGATATGTTTGAGTGATTAAGTGCAGTGTGTTATAGAAGAGATTAACAAAGTGTGACATTTTCTGAAGTATAGTAGAATATCAAGTGGCAGAACAAATGCATTTGTGTTAATATACAATGTTAAAATTTAAGATCACTCATGAAATTGAAGTTAAATATCTCCACTAGCTTTCTGTATTGGTACATTATTAGTCACAGAAGTTCCATATTAAATTTGCATGTTAGACAGTAGTTGAAAGAAGTTTTAACTTTTGACATTTCTAATACTGAATTCTTTTATAAATATGCGTAATTACATTCACTCACAATAATTTAATGTTTTTATTGAAAGGAAATCCGTTTTGTTTTAAAAAATGTGTTTCTGCTTAAAAATGATTTTTGGTTAGCACAAGTACTATTAATTTTGTGATATTCAGAATAATGGCAGGGAGGAGAGTTAAGAAATGCCTGTTTAGATTTGTTGAGAGGTATTAATTTTTGTCAATTATTGGAGATGGGCCATTTCATTATATTCTAGCTCTTGATATATTGAAATATAAGCTAGTAAACCAGGACAGAGAGGGAAAGGGAAGATGCAAATATCCAAACTACAGTTATCGACACATAGAGTGTAAGGGGATTTATAATTACTAATCTAAGTATTTCTGATTTGCTCTCTCTGGGCCCTTGGGGATTGTGTTGGGTGCCAAGGCTGGAAAGTGAGCTAGAAGGGCTCCAGGGAGCCTCAGTTTTTATTGGTTGTACACATTAAGAGTCCATATAAATCTTCCTTTGAAAGGAAGACTTCTGCTTTACAAAAAAGGAGAAAAAAGAAAACCACTGACTAATGGGGATCTGGTTAACAGAGGGAAGAAACATAATAGCTCCTTTGGGAAAATGGAGTTTAACTTCCTTTCTCTTTCATTTAAAAATGAGTTATTTTAAAATGTAGAAGAAATACAGGTATTCAAACACCACTGGCCCAGATTTAGCTACTGTTTGTATGTTATCCTGTATTTTACGTTAGAAAATAAAGGAAATGTTCTTGGCTCCAGTGAAGAGCCTGGTGTGCTCCCTGCATCTCCCTCATCCTCTCTTGGGATAGTCTTGATTTCAGTGTTTCCACGTGTCCACCTGTAAAGTAGACCACTGGTGTTACAGATATATGTACCCATAAACAATACGTATATTTTTTTGCATCTTTCTGTTTACATCAGTGATCACGCTGCACCTGTTCTAGTGTGTTTGTCAAAATTTGTTCATATTGATACTCTAATTCTTTTTAATGTTATTAATGGCTTTGTGGTATTCTGACACACGAGCAGACTGTATTTAGTCATGCTTTGGCTGAGAGATTATTTGAAGTCTTTCAGGTCTTTTCACTCTTACAAATAGCATCGTGGTGCTGAATACGAATGCCCCTTTTGTTCGTATGGCTAAAAGGCTTCATGTTTGAGACTTTAGGAAGAAGCCCATCCCACCCTGGGCCGTCTACATGGTGGCTTGGCACTGTTGAGAATACAGTTTCTTCCTTACCACGCTTTGTATTTCCCAGAAGCTGGTTGCCAACACGGTAAAAAGACAAAAGTCTATAATGATGTCATGTCAAGTATGCCCCCTAGAATTGTACAAATTGGGCTGGAGATTTAGCTCAGTGGTTCCAGCGCCTGCCTCTCAAGCACAAGGTCCTCAGTTCAATCCTGGTAACCACATACAATGCTGGACGTTGTGACTCATGCCCACCAGCAATCAATACCACGTACCACAGTGCCGGGTGTGGTGGCTCACGCCTGTAATCCCAGCACTTGGGAGGCAGAGACAGGAGGATTGCTGAGTTTGAGGCTTGCCTGGGCTACATAGTGAGCTGAAGGTCAGCCTGAACTACAAAGTGAGACCCTGTCTCAAAAAACAACAACAACAAAAAACCAAAAAAGCCCCAAGAATTGTACAAATTAAAAGCCTGAGTCATCACAGAAAGTCCATATAGGGTAGACACTGCAGTGTATATGTCTAAACAATTGTATACTGTAAAGAAATTGGGTGAATTTGTGTGCTTGACAGATGAGAAATTAAGCCAAATAAAAGCTTTAGGCATAGTCTTTAAATGCAGATTTTCTAGTTAAAGCCAGAGGCTGGGAAAGTGGGACCTTCTGTAGAGATAATATGTTGCAAATGAAGAACACAAGGAGGATATACAAGGTTCTAGATCTTTCTCCAGGGCACAAAGGAGCAGGTACAAGGCCATGTGGTGTTTGTTTGAGGCATTGTCCACCCTCTTCCCTCTTTTCCAAAATATTGCCTCAAATCCTGTCTACATACTGTACATGCAACAGAAGGAAGAGCAAGTTTTTATCTGCTAACAGGGTGATGTGTGACCAAGGAAAGCAAGTCACCTAACAAAGGCATCAGTGCCCCTGCTCTGGAGAACTTTTGACTGTGTCTGGCTGAAGTTGCATGCTGTGACCCCTGCCTAAGAACTGGCATGGCTACAATTTCCAATACTCTGAAATAGTCATCCATGTTCTTTGGTCCCCACTAGGCAGCTTCCCTTGGACAGAAAACATGTCCACAGCACAAAATGCAAAAAGGCTTTCTCTTTTGTTTATGGAAGTTTAGGAGAGAACAAATTCTACCCTGTGCTGGAAATGTTGAGGCAACAGTATTTATCTTGCAAAGGCCCTGCAATTAAATGTTGCACTAGACAGTCTGGTAAGAAACCTCTGCTTACCTAGAATTTCTTTCTTCTAGACTCTGTCCCAGGTAACATTTTACCCAACACTTTGGGTTTGGGGCAGATGTATTTCAAGGTGCAGATGACAAACATTGCCAGTCTCAAAGCTCATTAGGAGAGGGATTGGAGACATATTTGCTGCTGTGTTTTACTATGTTCTCATTTTTTTGTGTGTGGATTTTATCTGGAATTGCACCTTCTCACTGAGGACCTTGCCAGAGGATCTGTGCCTGGCCCTTCCCCTCAGCCATTTTCTGCTTGCTTTCTTAATCTGAAGTTATATTCCTTCGGAGTTACTGGTTTCCTAATGAACCTCCATGGATTAGAAACTATGAGAAAAGGGATCTTGCTGCCCTATTCATTTCTGGGACTCTAGGACATGGCCTATGTCTTGGCACATACTAGGAACTTATTGTTTGTATAATGAAAATAGTAGGAATCACTGAGGAATCTAAGGCAAGGAGGTGACATGATCAGATTCCCTATTTGCAAATGAAATTTGAAAGGAAACAAGACTTGAAGCTTGGTAGAACTTGCTGCATATACTACATAGAAGCAAACACGTCTTGCAGCAGTTTAGAAGTTTCCCTAAATCATGTGTGATAGCTTCACTCTCAGTTTGTATCTGGAATATTCTACCCTGGCTTCACTTAGCACTAGGATTAATATTCACTTTCTGTATTATAGCCAGAAGACAAAGTCTAGGCTGATCTTACATAGAGTCTATTAGTTTTTGTTAAAGTTCTTTCTAAACTATCAGGTAGAAGACTAAAAAGACTTATTTTGTGTTTCACAGGGCACAGCTCAGGCCAGTGGGAGCCCATTGCAGGAAGGCAGGTTTCAGTTCAACATCAGACAAAGCTTTTCACTATTACAAGGGCTAAGTAAGGGAATGAGGGCCCTTAGGAGATCATTAGATTCCTGTCAATAGAGGCATGGAAGCAGATGCCAGATGCCCATCTGTCAAAGACGCTGTTGTGAGGATGTCTGCCCCATGGGGGAGGGTCACTCCACACATGTGTGCTCTCACCTGGTATTCATTGAGTACCACTGTGACTCACTTCAGTGGGGAGGCAGCAATATATAAGGCACAGCTGCTGCCTGCTTGTGACCACCTCCTGACTAAATTCTGTGAGTCTCAGGGTGTTTTAGCCCAGGCCCGATGAAATTCTCAGAAATTCCACTTTGGAGTAGTCTGAAGTAATGAAGTCTCACCACACTGCCAGCCTCCTGGTGATACTTACCCTTACACCCAGTAGGAAGGAAGTGGCAGTAGACGCCTCTACGTGGGTAAATCCTACTTTGGTCCCCTGCTTTAAGCTCTGGTTTGGCTGTTGGCACATGCGACATTATGGTATGTAAAAAGTCAGCTTCTTTGCCTTGGCTCACTTTTCTTCTCGTCTTCAAAGTTAATACGATTTCTGAGTTCAAGATGATGTGTGTTAGCTTTATTTAGTGAAACTCTGTTGAGGTAAATATTTTTTGCATTAGAATTGAACCTCTGTAATTCCCATTGATGAGAAAAGCATGAATTATAAAGTAGAGACTTTATGGAATTAGAAGTAAGCATACTTAATTCTTCAGAGTCAAGCCTGCATCTATCAATCATAAAATGTTTGACTTGGAAACCTACTTGAGTGCACTAGCAAACATTAATAAACAAACATCTGAAGGGAACAGCCTTGGGAGTATCTGTGAATATCCCACTCTGAGCCTAATATTTTGGTCTGAACTATCTGGCCTATGTCAAGGACATGACCTTGGCTGCTGCTTGGCTCTGGATGTTCACACGCTTCAGTAAGGAGTGTGTTGATCCCAGTGGTGCATGTAATGCCTTCTGCAGCTCATGGATCCAGATGCCATCAGAGTGCCCTGAGGGATTAGTGCACTTCCTTAGGTTACTGAACACATAGCACCAGGAGCCACTTTGACCTGGAGGGGACTACAGCTCCAGTTATTTAAGGCTGGCTTTTATTATTACATTAATAAAGATGCCAAACATTCGAGTGGTCCTTCAAAATGTTTTTTTCCTCTGTACTCTGCAAGTCTGGTTATTTTTTTCTGTTGGCCAGAGTTTCTCTGTGTGTGTCTACTTTTCATTTGTTGACTCTGAAATTAATCCAGTCAAATTTTGTGCTCTTCAAGTGTAGTTTATTCGGTTCTGAGGAAGTAATGTAGGACCGAGGCTATGTGTCTTTGCTGGAAATAAATTTCCTAAGCCATTGCTTTGCAGTTGCTAAGGTGACCAGCCAACAAGACCCAAAGTGTCCATTTAGTATAGCGTGAAAATATTTTAACAGGATCTTAACTGGAAAAGCAATAAATGTGACAAATGAAACATATTGAAAAGGAAATTTGCATCATCTGACTGGAGAGAAAACATTACCCCACATAGCTCCTTTTTTATTTTCTATTTTCTGCTGTACATAGAGCAAAGCTTTGGATTATTGTACTTCTTAATCTTGACTGCACGTTGGAATCATCTAGGGAGATTTAAAAACCACTGACACCTGAGTTCCATCCTCAGCAGTTTTAATTTATATGTCTGAGGTGCTGTCTGGGCTTCAGGGATTTTACGAGATCCTCAGGGGATTCTAATGTGGAGATAATACTGAGAATCACTGATCTAAGGGCTTTGATCTTCTAATATTAAAGAGAAATCTAAAAATTTGCAAGTTATTATTTGTAAAGAGCTATCTGCATGGAACATAGACTGCTTGTGGGAAGTCGGGACTGAGTTGCTGAGAGCTACTCCAGCCTGGTGCTCTCCTTTGTATTGAGCTGTTGTGTCCAGTAAATAACCTTTCTGAAAAGGTTATTCAAGACAAATTTCGAGGGAACGCTAGTGGTGTGCTTCCAGGTCATTTCTAAACTGCGTTTTTTTTGTGACTCCTCTTGTACTTGCACATATTTTATACATCTAAAATTCTTGTTTCCACTCTAGGTCTGATCACTGAAGGACAAAAATAATAAATATAAGATAAAATAAATGTAAGGAACAGATTTAGAAAACTCAATACTCCCTATATAAAAATATAGTCCTCTTGCCGGGCATGGTAGCTCACGCCTATAATCCCAGCATTCAGGAGGCAGAGGCAGTAGGATTGCTGAGTTCCAGGCTTGCCTGGGCTACATAGTGAGCTCAGGTCCAGCAGAACTACAGAGCGAGACCCTGTCTCAAAAAAATATATTATAGTCCTCTCTCTTCTCCTTTCTTCTAATTAAGAGTTTATTTCATTTCTACTTGGATATTGTGGAAGTCTGCATATACACAGATTTTTGTCTCTTTTTAGGCTGTCGAACATCAATGGATACTTATATTTGCCCTTGAAACACATATGCATACTTCTAATCTTTGCACAAGTATCAGTTGGGCATTTGCAACAATAGCCTCAAGTTTTTAGCTCAGGAGAATTTTATTCTTTTTTAATCTTTCATTGGCTCTGGCTTGGTATAATGACTTCCCAGAGAGTATAATGTTTGCATGCAGAGTTTTAGATGTTCTGTTGTTCTTCATGTCCAGTATTTTTCCTTATATTTAAAACGTTTTTTATATATGTGAGATTTCGATGGATTTCCAATCACAGTGTCTAGTTTCCTAATTTAACTTTCAGCTATGCCCACTTCTCTGATCTCTATCACCAGTGATTTTGGATTTAGCAGTGTATTTTCTCTGTGTCCTTTTCTGATCTTATTACTCCTTACTGTCATATCACAAATGCAATAAATGTTCATCTACTTTTGACAAGGACAAATTTTCTAAATGTGCATACTCTCATTTAATAAGTCTCGTTTAGAATGAAGCAATTTATGTAACATGTAGAGTAGGGCTCTTTTTTCTTATGAGAATCCTTTTCTTTTCAGTAGCCTGAGTGGTTTTCTTTGAGAGGGATGGAGGCTGAGGACTCCCTGCTGGTGAACCCCACTGGCCCCATCCAGGGCTGTGCTCTTCTTCCTGTGTGCCCTGCTCTATCTGTTGCCACTTCCTGTCCCCCACAGCCCACACACACCTCCTCCCCCTCCATCAGACAAACTACATTTTGGGGGACCAATGGATGAAATTCTTTGTGGTTCTCAGAGTGCATAGTAGTTTTACTTAGAATATGTTTGGAAATGTTCTCTAGGAACATGAGGATTGGGAGAATTAGATGCTTGTGTTCACACTATCAAAATCCATAGTACGTTTAGGGAAGTTTTTGACTCAGTTTCAGTTTATTTCCTTAGGATCTAGTTTTAGAAAAAAAAAACTATTGAGTCAAAGAATATTCACTTTTAAAAATACTTAAACGTAAATTTCAAAGCTGTTTTCTATGAAGTAGTTTTTCTTAACATTTATTAGCATACCTATTTTACCACATCTTTGTCAGTATTGAGTGTTCCCTTTAGAACACCCAGATATACACCACACAAACTCAGTTAATTTGCTGTGATAAGTATATTTGGATGTATATTTTTTAGTTTCCATTTATATGTAATTTAATTGCAGAGAAAACTAAATATGTTATTTATTAGCTATTTGAATTTATTCTGTGTGGGCCAGGCCCTTTGGCCATTTTGCTTCATGTTTAGTGTGTTTTTAAGCAAATAATAGCAGGTTGTAAGTGGTGGCTGTGGAGCTGTAATCCTGGCATTTTGGAGGCTGAAGCAGACAGTGACAAATTGCAGGCTGGCCTGGGTAACTTAGCAACTAAGTGAGACCCTATCCAAAATTACAAAAGAAAAAGGTTAGGGGATGTAGCTCAGGGTGGAGACCTAGGGTTCAATCCCCGGCCCTGGTAAAGAAGGAAAATAAAAGAAGAGCTATTAGAACAAGAGAATATCATTTCCCCTAGCAGTTCCCAGGGAGTTATTTAGAGACAACAATGATTCTCATATATGGGCCTTCCATTTATTTATATTTTAAAAAGCTGAATGTTTTTAGTATAATCTTGGATTCAGCCTTTACAAACATTTTAAAGCATAGTGTAAGATTTAACAATGTCGTTACAGAAGTGGCACCCTCAGAATGTGCCCAAGAGGGAATGAAGAGAGAGAGAGCCTCTCTGAGCTCCACTCACGGCTGGACTGTAACGCATCCTGCAGCAGAACTGAAAAATCTTTTCCATTTGATTCGTGCTAATCGGACACTCTGTTATCATTTCACTATTACTTCATTTGCTTTCAGTATCAGCAAATCCAGTGCTCTTCTCCCACAGCTGGCTCCTGCTGCAGAGACAGATACATTACAAACATGCATTACAAACGCAGTGACGATGACAGAGGGAAGTGTTGTGATTGTTGCGGGCTAATCAAAACCAAGTTGTTTTTGTGTTTTTTTTATACCTGGGTCAGACCTGACTTTAATCTAGATATACCAAGTAGAAGGTAAACGGAACTACACTGTACTATCTTTTAGTGGCTGTGCATGATTTATACCCTATCTGGGTGAAAATATGTTTCTGTGATTTTGCAATGGCGACAAATTGAAGGTGTGATAGGACAAGTTGGGATTTGAAGTCAGGAAGTCTATGAAAATCAAAGCTTCTATTAATAGGCAGAATACTTTTTTAGTTGTCACTGAACTTTTTAGCCAGTAGTCAAGATAGTTCAGTGTGAGAGGTGTAAAAACTCGTTTTCTGCAAAATGATGCTCTTCCAAATCCCATTGGTATTTCCCTTGCTTATTTTATAGTGTCCTTTTGTCCTTGCTTTGCCTTTTCCTCTTCCTCATTCACCTTTCTGTGTTCACTGCTATTCTTTTACCCTTCATGCTTTTTCTACTTCAAAATGGGCAAACTATAAGGCTGGAAGCTGCATTCAGCCTGGCTCAGAATAGCTTTGTATAAATAAGTGAATTGTTTTATACGCTATTCAATCTCAAGGAATAAAAATGATTCTCACGTTAGTGAAAAGAAGCATCACCATGTTTTAAAATTATAGGCTTTTAGAGCTGGAAGGCACTGTGGAAATCATCCAGTCCATCCTTCTTGTTTTATGGGTTAAAAGTGATCACGCAGTCATTCTGTCATAGGTGAACTGCTCTGGATGCATGAGGCTGCTTCACACAACTGACCTACTGGAGTTAGACTACAGCATGGGAGTTCAGGTCATGAGTTTGGGCTTAGATACAGGTTGAATTCACTCCACTGTCTTTCAGCTCTTAGGTCATGAGCAAGTCACTGCAACCTGCTGAACTTCCATTTTCTCACCTGCAAAATAAGGCTAATTACCTCTACCATAGAAAGTCATTGCGATGACTCGATTATGTCACATTTTCAGAATATTTTGTTCAGTGTCTGGTACAAAATGAGCATCCAAGAGCTAGAACCTGCTTTTGCTGACATCCTTTCACTCATTGTCTGGCTCCTCTTCTAGGAAATGAGCTCTCCGAGTCCATGTCTTTCGTCTTCAACTCTGTGTGCCTAGTGGCCTGGCATAGTCTCTCTCAAAGGCAGCTCCAAGCTTTCAACACTTCATGGAATCGTTGTGGTCGCTTTCTTCTGAATCCTTTAGATAACTGACTTGCAGATACCAAGTTCAAGCCATCATTATCTCTTTCTGGATTAATTCCACTTCTACACTTGTAACAACCAGGGTTATCCTCTTAGTACCTAAGTCACCTAGGGCTGTCCGTGGGACACAGTGGTAAAACCTCTTTAGTGACTAGAAGGGCCTCTGGGCTGCCATCTCTTTTGAGTTCTTGCACCTCATCTCCATGGGGCCTTCTTGCTCACATCGCCTCACCCACACATCCTTCTGCTGCTCTTGCTGAGTGTCCCTGGACTGAGGACCAAATTGTGTTTTGAAGAAATGTGGTTCTTTAGTCTGTCTACATGTAGTTTGCACATTACAGGTTAGCTCCTGCAAACTGTCATTTATTATTTTAAAAAAAATTCAGGTCCTATTTGCTTTTACTTAAGAATGTTGAGGTCCTAAAATTAACATATATAATTAGACAACAATAAACATGCAAAAGTAAAGGGATTTTGTAAGAAATGTAAACTGGGCTCAGAAATCAATTAGTATACAAGGAATGATCAAAACATAAAGGGTCTATTTAAATAAAAATTGTAATAGCAAAAGGTGCACCGCCATCAGGCTCCTTCCAAGCACCCTTACACTTTGGACACACTTTATTCCATCATTTTTGCCGCTTTCTCAGCATGGCTGGAAGTGTGAAGTATGACTCAAATATGGCAATTGCTGCTGCTGAGGCCTGTCCTCGGAAAAGGCTGGCTGGTAAAAATATCATGTGTGTCCTCACCTACCTATTCACCAGCTCTGGTGCCTGGTGATGTCTAGTGCTTCCCCAAAGTCAAGTGACCAAGAGATACAAACATTCTGACTCAGTTAAGATGTTAGGGCAGCTGCAGCAGCACAGCTAAAAGCATGCAGGAAGCCTTCCTGTGCTGCTTCGTAGAGTGACAAGAACAACAGAATCAGTGTTTGAAGTCAGTGGGATCCACAGCAATATATTTTTACTGTGGTAAATATTTTTAACATTTAAACATCACCATCTGTTTTGATCACATCTCTCACTCCCTTGGAAGATGAAGAAGCACTTCCTGTGAATTCCCAGGGTTACTGACCTCTCACCTTCCCTCCTAGATTTTACTGTCTCTCGACAACATGATTTTCCCTCTTATTTTACAGTGGGCAGTTTCTTTCTCCAGTGTGATATGCTGTTTTAGTTTTCCTCTTTTTTCATCTTGCTTGGATTTTAGTTAGCTTATTCCAGATGTAGTGTGAGTGACCCATTACCAGACTCTCCATTTTACATGACCGTTACCTGGAACCTTGGGGGACTGACTCTGCCTCACTGTGGCCTGAGCCCAGCACGGGCGAATTAGAGAGAAAAGTATTAATGTATCAAAACACTCATCTAGCACATTGCCTGTGTTTGAGTATCGTTTATTGCTGAATTACCTGCCAGCCAGGGCGAAAAAGCAAAGGCAGAGGGCTCCATAGTTTTCTTCATCCTATAAAAAGCTGCACACCAGGCTTCCAAGAGACAATAATGTTATCATCTTCTGATAACAAAATAAATAAAGCTCAACTGCCTCTGGACTTGCCGGGAACTTACTGAATAACATGTAAAAATGATAACTTTTCTTAACTGCTTATTAAGATTTCACTTGTTCTACACTGAAAATTTATATGAAGTCTTAAGGTCACTGTAATAAGAAAATGGAGGATCCATAAAAACAATTGTGGTTTTATTAAAAGCTAGTCAGAGCATTTTATCTTTGAGATGCAATAAAAAATCTTTATGTTATTTGATGTAGGGAGAACAACAGAGTAGCATTGATTATGTTTTAAAATTTAATTCACTTAAGAATAAATATGAATGCAAAAAAAGTTATAGAAACAGCTTTTTGTGGATATTTCAATAATTGTGATGGTCTTTAGGGCACCATTATAATGAAGTAAAAAGAACCTTAGGCGTAACCTGAAAATCCTGGATTCCGTTTCTACCAAAAACAGGTAACAAGGCATTTGAGACAGATTTTCGTCACCTGTGAAATGGGAATTCACCAGAGCTCTTATAGTCTGTATTTTATTTTGACTTTGGGCTACTTTGAGGAAGATACAAGATTTCAACATACAAATATCCCTTCTATTCTCCTAATTAGAGCAGGGGCTGATCATTTGCAATGAAATTGACCTTGGTGACCTGCACTGCTATTGTAGCTTGAAGGACATAAACAAAAGAGATGATGCCTAGAGTCCCCATGTAGCTAGGCGATGCCCTTTGGAAGCTATTAGCGTGGCCAGTCATGGCCATGTTCTATAGCTTTGTTTGTTCAGAAACTAAAGTTTTGTCAGCACTCTTAAAGTATATCATTTCTCATGGAGCAGATTCATGTCCAACAACTTGCAAGTTACTGATATATATGAGCCAAAATATCAATTTATTAATGTATGATTTGAAATACCACAGGCAGGAACATACGCTATTGATGCCTTTTAGATGACATCTTCCCTTTCTGGAAGAAATCTAGATGTGAAAGAGAAGGAAAGTCTAACATGTGGCTGATGGTCATAGTACAGCAAGGATGAACATACTGCAATCTTGTAGCCTGCTGTGCACAAGTCTATTAGAATCGTCATTTCTACTTTGGGGCAGGAATATTACACTACTTGCCCAGGCCACCCTGTTTCTTAATGTGCTGGACCATTTTCCAATTTCCTCTTTCCATGACTGCACTTTACCTTTCTCTTGCTATGTCCCATCCCTCAGTAGAGCCACATCTTCCTTTCAACTGTGGCCTGTCTCGTGCGCTGTGTGGAGGGTTCCAGCAGCTGCCTGGTTCCTCCCAGTTTTACATGGAGGATTGGAACTCACTGAGTTCTGGGTGTGCTTTGTGTTACCCTTGTGTTCTGTCCACATCATACTATGCGGTTCTGTGCCACATATTTTGGCAAAACAGAAGGAATTCTCTGCAGGATCTGTATTCTCCGGGTATGAGATATCTCCAGGTCTAAATGCTTGGGGAGGGCACAGGGAAACTAGATGGAAGGGGAGGAAGGGAAGCCTGGAGGGAGTGGCTACTCCCAAGCCAAATGATTTGTCTTTGCTTTGTCCTTGCTGGGCCAGCCCTGGAGGATGGATGTTTGGTGTTTAGTGAAACTCACAGTAGACTGGGACTCTCTTTTTGCAGACTTTGAATATTTTTCTCCCTCAGGGAAAACTGGATTCTCTAGAGTAAAATGAATTATCTATTTGGCTAATTAGCTAGGACATAAAAAAATTCTCAGGAGGATCATCCCATCTGAGGGTTGCTCTAATGCAGGCTTGTTTGTGCATAGTCTTTCTCTGCTCATTTTGTAGTCTGCCCATCCTATCCTTCTGCCTTACAAAGAAGGCAAAATTGTCAAGTAGGCAAAACCTCAGTCTCCGTCCTGCACTTTTCTCTTTCCCTCCCCTTGCTGTGCCTCAGAACTTACAGTGCTTGTAGGTGATCTGAAGCACTGAGTCCTTGCATTTTCCACTAACTTCAGAAGTGTGTCCCACCTACCACACCCCACAAAAGGGATCTTCCTTGGACACTCCTCTCATATGCCACCACTGGTGACCAGTAAACATACCAAAAACTCGGTAAAGTCTTAAACATTTAAAGTGGTTTTGTAACTTTTTCTTTTTTAATTGAAATATGTTACCTCTTCTGATGCCATCCCACATTATAGCAGTCCATTCTGTCATCATTTCAGCCTCCGAATTTTGATAAGAATGCCTCTACCTTGAGCTCCAGGGAAGAGCCTTCATTACCTCAAGTCAGTCAGAGAATCTCATTCCTGCTCTGACCATGTAAGGAGGTAGAACCCACTAAGACAGAAGGAAAAATGAGAAGACAGTCTGATGTTTCCATGGACACATTTCCTTCTCTTCCATGGTAGCTATTAAAGGACTGTTTTGCTCCTCCTGTGGTGCACTAGAAAGAGAAGTCTGAAGATAACAGCAGTATTTGTTCTTAAAGGAAGAAGCTAGAGCGTATAGAGGGCACTGAGTGAGACTTAAAGCTTAGTCAGTTGTTATAAAAGTCAAAACGATGAATGCTGAGAAACTGGATACATCATGAAATCATCTGGGCTGCTGGGCCAAACCTTAGCTCAAGCCAGGATGTCCCTAGAGTTTTGTTACCTATGCCTATCATTTCACTTTATTATCTAGACCTTGGTTTTTTGCAGTGTTAAGAGAGAGTTCTTGAGAATACTCATCTATAATGTAGTTCCAGAAGACACTGTTCTATAATTTTAAAAGACTTAGTAAAATATACCAAGGCCATAATTCACAAGAGTACATTCTTTTTTTTTTTTTTTTTTTTTTTTCTGAGACAGAGTCTCGCTTTGTAGTTCAGGCTGGCCCTCAGCTCACTATGTAACCCAGGTAAGCCTGGAACTCAGCAATCCTCCTGCCTCTGCCTCCTGAGTGCTGGGATTACAGGCGTGAGCCACCACGCCCGGCACTGTGGTATGTGGTATTGATTGCTGGTGGGCATGAGTCACCACGTCCAGCATTGTATGTGGTTACTGGAATTGAACTCAGGACCTTGCGCTTGTGAGGCAGGTGCCAGAACCGCTGAGCTAAATCTCTAGCCCACAAAAGTACATTCTTAATGATGGAGTCGTATATACTGTAACAGACTTTGTATTACCCTTCAAATCACAGTATGAGCCTTGACCACAAAGAATGAATCCAATTAGGCCCTACATAGACTATATATAAAGTTAGTCTTCACCTCAAAGAACAAATCCAGTAAAACACACCTCCGTTAGACTCTATATACTCCTAGACTCTATCAGCTTCTGATGTTGAAGAGGCCATAAATCGTATGGAAACTTCACCTGGAATTCCTCTGAGATGAACATTTGTGTAGCACAGACAGAGTGGTAGCAATAGCATGGAGTAGCAATGACTTTCGCAGGTGTTAGAGATAAGAAATTCTAAATCTATCACTCACTTTGTTAACCACTGTGCCCAAAAGTTGTCTTCCAAATTTGTATGAATAAAACTATGCAATAAAGCAAAATGGGGTTATTTGTACAGAATCAGCCTGAGTGTCTATGCGTACATGAATGGGTGAATAAAATGTATGCACACATTGCAATGCCACTGTGCCTTACAAAAAAGAAAATACTCAAAATAACACAGGGGTCATTGAGTTAAGTAAAGTAAACCAGAGCACAGAAAAGAATATTACATGATGTTAGTTACATGTGTGGAATCTATAAACGTCTCCCCCCAAAAAAGACTGTCTCCAGATTGCCAGGGGACTTAAGCTGCAGCATCAACCCTGTTTTTGGATCTATGGTCTGCTCTGCAGATCTTGGAGTTCCCAGTCTCTACAGTTGTGAATTAATTCCTTAAAATAATTCTCTTCCCTCTTCTTCTTTCTCTTTGTATCACTGTCTTTGTCTCCCACCCCCATACTATCCATCTGTTTTGAAGAGCCCTGGTTACTGTAGGTGGCAAGATGGGAATTGGGGTACAAATCAGACATCTGCACAGCATAGCTTATGCAGTACCATATGAAGTATTATAATACTGTAGTACACATAGTAGGTTTTGTGTTACTTATACACATTATATAAGGTGTTACCTATAGTTTATCAGAGAGTTGGGATCTCCCATGAGAGAAATAAAAAAGCTCATTTTTCTGATTATGGCATATGTATGCTTATTTTTTCACACCTGTAAAGTTTTAAAGGCATAAAATATTCTGTAGGCCATAGTGTTAGCTGAGAACCAAAAGCTGGCCCAGAATACATGCTGAATGTATATCACATAGACACATAAATATATCAACCAATCAGCTTCATGTTATAATGACATATACAAGATAAAATGAAATGGTTCATTTTGGCTCATGAGTCAGGATGTTCCAATTTATGCTCAGGTAGTCCCTTAGCTTTGAGCCTCTGGGAAGAGTTGCACATCATGGTGAGTGTGGCAAAGAAAACTGCTCACTTGATGAGCAAGGAGGCAAAGAAAATAAAAATACTGGGATCCTGTCCAAGTTCTTACCCAGTGGTCTAAGAACCTACCACAAGATTCCCTGCCAAAGATCCACAACAGGTTCTAATGCTGCCAATCTGGGGCCAAAGCTGTAGGGGAGATTCAACATCCAAACTGTAAAAAGGGTCAGGACCAGATGCTGGCTAGAAAGGAAGCTGTAGCAGGGCTTTAAGTAATGTGTGCTGGCCGGGCTGGTTCCCTGACCCCTTGCACACTATATCAGCCCCATCTTATAGTTACTAAATTCCCACTCACATTCTGATCTCTCTCCAGCCTCCATTCACATTCACTGTAAATGTATTCATTAAGGAATTATGATTCAAAAACAGTTCGGCTGAGTTGGGGTCAGGAAGAAGATGAAAGTCATAAATTCTATCACCAGCAGTGAGAGCTTGGGGTAGTAACTCAACCTTGTTAAGACTGAATTCTTTCACTTTTAAAATGAAGGTAACACAGAAATATAGTATAGATTTGTGGTAGTTGGGCTGAAAGGAATAATGTAGAATAGCTACTTCTTGGGTATGAGATTTCTTTTAGAGATGACAAGAACATTGGGAAGGAGATAAGAGAAGAGGTTTCAGAACATTGTAAATACACTGTCTTTAATTTTATGTGATGTGAATATTGTACATATAGTTTTATTTTTTCAATTTTTGAAATGTGTTTATCCATGTCTGCAGCACACAATGATCACTTTCCTTGTAAGGACTTGGTACAGTACATAATGTAATGTATCTCAGTCCTTTTTCACCCCTTTTCTCCCTCCTGTTCCCTCCTTTCATTTCTTAGTCCCCTTCCCTTTTGCAAAAGTTCTACCTCCCTATTTTTTTTTTTTTTTTTTTTTGCTTTTTGGAGACAGGGTCTTGCTTTGTAGTTCAGGCTGGCCCTGAGCTCACTATGGTGCCCAGGCAAGCCGCTGCGAACTCAGCAATCCTCCCATCTCTGCCTCCCGAGTGCTGGGATTACAGGCGTGAGCCACCATGCCCAGCATTATATGTGGTAACTGGGGATCGAACTCAGGTCCTTACGCTTGCGAGGCAGGCGCCGGAACCACTGAGCTAACCCTCCGGCCCTCTACCTCCCTATTTCTCATCATCTGTCTTTTGTTCTTCATATTTTAGGCTTCTCATGTAAGAGAAACCATGTGATATTTATACTGTGTGTCTGATATTTTTCACTTCATACCATGGTCTCAAGGTATACCTGTCTCCATACAAATTACTCAAGTGTATCTTCATGGCAGAGTAGTACTCTATTATGTGTAAATACCATAATTTTTTATCCATTTATCTGACATATATGATACTTCTAATCTTTAGCTATTATGAATTGTGCTCTTATAAATATGAGTATGCATGTAACATGATGTAATTGTAATATGATATATATAGCTCTTTCAGGAAGTTACCTAGAAAGGAAACAGCTGGGTCAAATGGAATTTCTAGTTTTAGTTTTTGAAGTCTTCATACTGATAGTCAGAATGGTTATATTAGTTTACTTTCCCACTAACAAAATAGAAAGGTTCCTTTCTCTTAACAGCCTTCCCAGGATTTATTATTACTTGATTTCTGGATCTTGGCCATCATTTCTGGTATATGTTATGTGGATCTTATTATAATGAAAACATGGAAATGACAATTGCACAATCCTTCAACATATGATAATTCCATACATCAACATATAGAATGATTGTATTTTAAGATTCAGATGTAAAATGTCCTCTAGAAGTCTCTTGTCTTCAGAGATAGTTTTGGGAGGTGATTAGATTGCTACATCACCAATGGACAAATCCATTGGTGAGTTTATAGTTGAAAGAGCTGTTAGAGCTACAGACTGCTTAAAGAAGGTGGGTCGCTGTGGCACATCTTTAGATTGCATAAGTTTGTCTCTGCTTCCTGGCTGCCATGATTTGAGTGGCTTCCCTCTGTAGGGCCTTCCATCATGCCATTCTACCTTGAAGCCATGAACTTAACCCTCTGAAAGTATGAGCCATGTAAATATCTCTTTACTGAAGTAGTAGGTATTGAGTGTTTTTGCCCCAGTGACAGAAAAAGTGACCCATACACCATGAAAATTATAGATACTAATCATTTAGTACACAGCTAATACTGAGCTTATGTTACCAAAAAAGTCAGATTCCTCTTCCTTCTCTTTTCTTTTCTTTCAATCAACACTGTTATAATTGTCAAAGCCATTCTCGAACCCATTTTTTCTAAGAGAAAAATGCTAACCTATATCCGCTGTTACTGCAAGGAAAATGTAGGGAAATAGGGCTGGAAGACTAGGTTGGGGCTGTTTGGCTAATCTGGGGAATCCAGAATTTATAGGGAAAGTCTGCAAGAAGCCACTGAAGATGTCTGAACTTGAGAGCAAAGGGAATTGGGCTGTACTTTGAACCTATTATCCTGGAAGCCATGTATATGATAGTTCGAAAGGGAAAGAATGAAAGGGAGGAATATGATTGGGAGGTGAGTGTCAATAGGGGATTTATTTCCTCTTCAATGACCTTGGATTTGGCTGGCTACATAGCAAACACTTAATAAATACTTGTAGATTAGTTATTTTACACTTGTTTAATGCTTTTCTTTGAAGTACTTCCAGTTGAGATTACTTCTACAAATCACATAATGCAAGATAAAATACCCTATATATCTGTCAGTTTTTTTCTAAGACTGTTTTGTAAGTATTATATGTGCTCAGTTCATGGACTGGGTGTTCAGTTGCTGGAAAAATAGAAATCACCCCATTAGTCATGCCTCTGCAAATTTCACATTTTATATTCCAAGTTTTGTGGTGGGTGATATTTAAAGCTATTTTTTTTTTTTGCGGCTATTGTATCACTACAACTGTACATTGCTTGTGGATATTTTGTGATCTCAGATCTGAGGAAAATGATGATGTTCCATTTGTTATCACTTTGAGGGAAGCACAAAAAGACCTTAAAGTGAGAAACACAGCTTAATTAGCACGTTGGTGATTTATATTACCCAGTGTGAAATTTCCACTGGAACTAAAGGAAAGATCAAAACAAAAGGCATCTCTTGGATTCTTTCAATCTTTTTGGTCTTATTTAGAATTTACAACCTTATTTCCATGTTTCTAATCTGCAAAACCCGAAATGTAACATCATTGTTTCAAAGTTATCACATTTCACTATATCAGGCAAATGAACACAGCTGCATATTGATTAATCTCTGAGGACAAATGTCCTTTGTTGCATTTTATGTGCAGCTTTATACCTTGATTTATGTAATGCAAAGCTCTCAAATATCCCAGAATTTAGAACTTGAAGGGACAACTGGAATTTTCTGATTGTACTTTTACTATGTATTGATTGAAAAGTTCCTAATAAAAAAAACACTTACTGTGTTACATAAAATATAAATCACTCTAAAAATTTCTATTTATATACATTATAAAAATATTTGGATATCTTTGAATTATACTGAATTTTTATTTAACCTATGAACCATGTACATCATATACTTCTCTTTCAGTTACAAAGAACTTATTTTAAATTGGTCTAACGAGGGAATTTATTTGTTCAAGTGACTGAAAGATCCAGGGATAATTATTCATATTGGTAGGATCCAATTCCTCAGTGGGATTTGTTTCTTTTCTTTCTTTTGCCTCCTCTTTCCATGGACTTTTCCTTAAACCCTGGGCTCTGTATTGCAGAGAATCAAGCAACAGAATTAAACTGTCATCCTCTAGGCTCAAGACCAGAGGAAAGGCAACAACTTCCCTCATCTCTGTAGAGTATTTGGCCTTAATCTGGTTAGACCACTTGAGGCAGCAGTCAGTCTGTAGCCCATTCACTCTGACTTTAGAATTACAATATTGTGAGTGATCTGAGGAATTCTGTGTCCATCCTTAGAATCAGGGTAGGGAGCCAGTCCCATCCAAAGCACCATATGAAGTTAGTCTAGGTGACAGGATTTGTCCTAAAAAATGGAGTTTATGATGGAAAGTAGATGCATGGAAAATAGGCAAAACCAACAGGCACCCATGGGAGTGTAGAGTGCTATTCCAGGATATCACGTGGTAATAACCAGTAGGGAGGGAGAAGGTCTTAGGAGAAACTCTCCAGTGGATGGTAGGTCTGTAGATTAGGAATATTGCCAGTATTCCAATACCTTCAGGAAGATAGACTCTTGGGGAAATTTATGGGCAAGGAATTAAAATGGTAGAGGCAGGTCGATGCCATTCTACTACTCTTCCAACGGGCAAGAATATTTTTCTATCACTGACATTAGAAGATAAAATGACCTTTTTTTTTGAGATAGTGTCCTGCTTTGTAGTTTATGCTGGCCCTGAGCTCGCTATGTAGCCCAGGCAAGCCTCAAACTCAGCAGTCCTCCTGTCTCTGCCTCCCACGTGCTGAGGTTATAGGCGTGAGCCACCCCCCCCCCAGCTAAAATGACAATTTTTGAGAATGATATTTTCCCCAGTTTTATAAATTTAGAAAATTTGGATAAAACCTCAGGAGCAAGTGTCTCTAAAAATTCTCTGTTGAATTGTTAAGAATTCACTTCTTTAAACAGGAGAATATACAGTAGCTTATTTAATCAGAGACTTTCATAATGACACTTTTTAATGTAGTCAGTTTTCACTAGGGTGTTTTCACAATTTAAGCTTAATGCATGAGAAACCATATTTGCAAATTCCTGAATGAGCTATCAGTGACAGTGCGTCCTCAGCACACATGCAGAAACAGCAGTTTCGGGTGATGAAGTTCCTGCAGCAAGCTCGGCCTGCAGTCCACCTGCTTCCTTCCCTGACTGTCGTCTTTCTGCTGTGTGGCCTGTCACAGGGGTGGGCACTCATGGGACAGTCCTCATCACACCTGCCCACATAGTTTGGCTCTGCAGGACACCTAGCTGAACCTTGACCTCTTCTGGCTACTTCAGCCCATGCCCTTGAGCCCCGGGTTCCAAGTGTCCTTGCTCATCCGGGGCTCCTTAGGTGAGTGCTTAAAGCTGACTATCTGCTGGCATATGGCAGCCCCTAGGGAGCCCCTCTCTTCTTGCCAGGGTAGCTGTGGCAGTGCCAGCTGCCCGTGTATCTGGTTATCTTACCTCTTCCATCCTGCCTGTGCCTCTTGGCAGCCTGGAGCGCTCTGAGGATCCCATTGCTCAGTCCATCAAAGGATCCTCAGTCCCTAGCTGGGGGCCAGGAAGGGAGCGTTTTCTCTCTTTGCACTACTGGGGACCACACCCAGCACTTCCACAATGAGCTACAGCTCTAGCCCTTTTTAAAATTTAATTTTAGATAGTCTTGCTAAGTAGGTGAAGTTGTTCTCAAACTCATGATCCTGCTGTCTCAGCATCCTGGAATGCAGAGATTGTAGGTGTGGGCCACCACAGCCAGTTTGGATGTCCTCGGTATTATAGGAGGTGATGGGTCCCATTAGGAGGATGCTGACTGTTCCAGGGACTAATTGGGTGACTTCTTCGCCATCCTGATTCTAGTCAGGTCTACCTGTAGATTCAAGCTGGTTGTAGCAATTGTGGTGGTAGATGATGGAGTTCATCTTGGGAACTGGGTGCATCCCTGTGGAGAAGTGGCCGCCTTTCTATGAGCAGTTATCTAGGTGTTTAAATGGCAGGGCAGTCAGCATCTTTCTGGCCTTAGCTAGAGTCACTATAGTAAGACTTGACCATGTACTTTAACCTCATCATGGCATGTAAGCCCTGCCACAGTGCAAACCAAAAAGATCTAGAAACCCTAAAAGTGATGACATTTTTGTCAGATAAACTTAAGACTTTCTCTGCCAAATTTCTGTTTCAGAATCGAACTTATTTCTCAGTCTTTTTCTAAATGTAGTATGAATATATTAAGTGATATTTTAACTTCTCGTCGAATGCAGTAAATGTCAGTTTCTACCTGTAACCTATGGATCACATACTATACTAAGGTAATTAGATTCAAATAATAATAGTAGAAGTAGCTATTGTTCTTCTTTCCCATGTCTTACATCATCTACCATGCAAGTCTTATTGCTAATTATTAAAATGACACTAAGATCTCCTGTTTTCCACGTATGGAAATGGTGGCATAAAATAACGTAATAGCTTTAAGGATTCCACATTCAGCGAATATGGGAGTGAAAATCTGTGGTTGATGGTGAATTCTATTGTTTTTACTCTAACATTTCTTTACAAAAATAGGAATAGGGCTGGAGATTTAGCTCAGTGGTTCTGAGTTCGATCCCTGTAACCACATACAACTCAGGCCCACCAGCAATCAACCAGCAATCAGCACCACATACCACAGTGCTGGTGTGGTGGCTCACACCTGTATTCCCAGCACTCAGGAGGCAGAGACAGGAGGATTGCTAAGTTCCAGGCTTGCCTGGGCTCCATAGTGAGCTCAGGGCCAGCCTGAACTACAAAGCGAGACCCTGTCTCAAAAAAAAAGGAATAAAGACATAGTTCTGACTCTAAAGAGTTTATTATTTAGTTAATTTGTTAGAAAATATTCAACCAACAATATGTGCCTGATAGTGAGATTGTGATCATACAGTCAATGAAAGCAAAAGAGATTTGAGTTCAGTTACCAATTATAGTTTCTCTGGGTTTTCCTGTTTGCTCACAAACAGGAGCATGTATCTTTCATTTGGTTTCTTAGGTACAGAGCCTGATAAAGGGGTGCAGTACACAGTGTTTCAGGTAAGGTGAAAATGGGCTATTGCTTTGCAGCAGTCTGGTTCCAGATGTCAGGGACAATCCTCCAGTCCAAAGAGGGTTAGGTGGTCTATGTGTTTATGTTTTGTGTGGAAGTAGACGTAACCAGAAGTAATAATAAATATGGGCTCATACAGTGATAAAGTGCTTGGCTATTGTCAGGAACTTGAGAGAGCATGGTTAACTGAAATATATCAGCCTTCTCCCCAACTCATTTTATCTCTGAGTAAAGTATGAGACTCAGCTTCCCTTTCTTGTTAGTATTCCAACAGTCATAATGCAACATTAATATTCTAATCTCAGAAAAATCCTATTGTGAGGTCAAGTCCAGCTTGCTGCCAGCTTTTTGTTCTCTATCCCAATTCTTACTCCTTATTTCTGTGGTCTTTACTATTAGTATTTTGGACTCAATTCTGGGTAGTTTACCCCTTGTTCTGAGAATGCTCACTGTGGTCACCACATTTCTGCAACCACTTCTCTCTGATCTGTTCTCGTTTTTGTGTGAGTGTGGAATGGATGCAGGTGTGTGTGTGTGTGTGTATGCACGTGCACACGCGTGCACATGCACATATATCTGCTTGGATTTTCTTTGGAACCAGCAGCACAATGGATCTCCAAGTGTTTCATTTCTCAGTGAAGTTTTGTGCTGTGGAATTTTCCCCAAACACTTAAATTACTACAATCCTTTAAACTCATATTTTGGCTTTTCTCCCATTACTTTAAAGAAGTTCTTGCAAGAATACCAATGACCTCTGATTGTCTCACACAATGGAAATATACAAGTTCTTATCTGCCTTAACTTATAGGCAGCAATAAACACAGTTCCTTCACTTTTCCTTGAAATACTTGTGGCCTTCAAGGCCTGATTAGTGGTCTCTTTCTCCTCCTACTCAACAGTAGTTTCTTTGTTTTACCACCCCGTCTTGGTGATCTCTGACCACTGAAATACACCTGGAATCAGTCTCTAGAAAGGTTTTCATTTATGATCATTCCCTGTATGAACTTATCCAGTCTCCTGGGTATAGATCACTCCCTGAGTGGACAACTCTAAACTCTTCCCTTAACTCCAGATTTGTACATTTGGCTGCCTATCCAATATCTCCATTTGAGTTCTTAATAGATATTTTACATTTTAACATCCTCTACAGGAATGTGAAGAATCATCTCAGTGTTGTCTGTCCCAACCTGTGATAGTTATAGTTGTTCAGGAGAGGAACTGTGGAGTCCTCATTCACTTGTTGCTTTCTAGGCCAGTTCCTCCCAAATATGGGTCAGAATCTCCACTATTGCTACACTGTAACCCATGTTACCATCCTCTCTTCTTTGGCCTGTTACAGTGGGCTCATAATCAATTTGTGTGCTTTCTAGCAGTCCATTCTTCACCATGTCAGCAGAGTTAGATCCTGTTATGTGCCTTGTCCGAACTCTCCAATGGCTTTCCATCCCAGAATAATGTCCACTGTCCTGGTTGAAACCTATAAGACCCTTGTAATCCAGTCCTCTTTCTCCCTCCTACTATCCCACTCTTCCTTTGATAGTTGAAGTCTTGCCTGGCCTTCCGCTTCTCATCATGCATGTCAAAAGGTTTCCTGTGAGAGCCTTTGCATGTATTATTCCCTCTGTCTGCCACCATTTGTCTGTACATTGTCATGTCCCCTTTCTTTTCTGTCACCCTACATGATGGTTTTAGTGAAGCCTTCCTTGACCACTGATTAAGTAAACCCACATCTCTGAACAATTCCTATTGTTACCCTTATTTCTTTTCATTGTATCGTCTGTCACCACCAGGTCTGTGCATATCTGTGCTTATTTATTGACAGTTCTCTCCCAGACACTTGCTCTGCTTGGTTCATTGCTGTACTCTTAAAGCCAGGGCAGAGCCTGGCACTTGGTAGCTCTGGATAAACATTTGTTGACATAGTAAGTGAGTGATGAATGAATGAATTAAGGATGGGTATGGTAAAATTGATTCCAAACAAAGGAACATCTCCAAGTTTCAGTTGACTGGTTTTAACTGAATGCAAATTTCAAATCCCTAGCAGAAAAGCCAACTCTTCTCTTAATTTTAACACAATAGTTTGGTCTGTTTCCATTTTTGTAATGGTATAACCGGGGAACTACACAAATGTTGAGAAGCCCCATGGGCATTCTGCATGGTACATACATTTTTCTTTGCCAATGGGGTTGTTTTTGTGTTCCACATTTTGCTCCCATACTCTCATGTGATGGAAGCTACAAGACCAGACTGGGTAACTGGTGAGTTCTCTTTTGGCTCTCAAATGTATACCTTGTGCATTTCTTTTCCTCTCATTCACTCTGTGTGCACTTTATCACAGACATTGTTCCTTTCTGTCTCATCTGTATTGTTCACCTGCTCATAACTTGCAGATGAGGCTATTGTGGTACATGATTTGGAAGACTGATCCTGACGATGTCTCTCCAATGTGAGTTAATGGTGGCTGTAGAGGCTGCTAATTTAGGAATCCGATTCAGGTAGCGTGGCTGATGTACTTATTGTTCAGACAAAGGCTCAGTTTGAGGCTATCAGTTTTCAGCTATAGAGTGATGTGGAGTTTAGGCCTCAGAAGGCTGTTAAAAATGGCTTCCCTCCCTCCAGTCAAGGAGATTTGCTGAGGTGATTTTGCAATTAGTCTCTGAAGCTGTTCACAGGGAAACAAGGGGACAAGGCTTTTTCTATAAACATTTCTCACTATAATTTTCCAACTCTCATTCTTGGCATCGGGTTTTAGTTCCACTTTTGACTAAAATCAATACAGTTAAATTTGTTTGAGGCTTGTAAGATTGTGTGTGTGTGTGTGTCTTGCTTTTAATTCATGTAGGGTTGAAGAGAAAGGATTTTATAGATGGTTTGACAGAATGTTTGGGTTGAGCACCTCACCAGCAAAGTAATACAAAAAACAAAGCAAAGCAGAGGAGAAAAGCCCAGGTCTGGGAGAAGAAAGTTTATTTAAACTGGAATGAACCTGTCTTGAACATGATAAATACCATACATTTCAAAGTTTTGTTACACAATTGATTTCTTTCCCAATGTTTCTGGTGGTTTAATTTGATTGGCATAGCAAAATATTGCTATATGATGTGGGAAAAATTATTTTTAATGCACAGGACCATGGGTATAAATTTTATTTGTGCTAATAATGTTGAATAAACTGCATTTAAGTATTGGGTTTATTTCTGTCTACCGTGCTACTACATAATTTGATTGTCCAGTTCTCAGACATGGGTTTAAATCTTCATGCAGCTGGGAATTAACTAGTCACATTGTATTTGTTTCTGTTTGTCCAATCAGGAAAATGACCAAACTATAGAAGAGAAGCCATTTCAAGGTTTTCTTATGTTTTTAAAATAAAAAAAGGTTTCCATAGAAACTTGGTCATGAGGCATAATGTAACTTTTTACCCAAGTGTGATAGAGTGGCAGGTGGGCAGGTACACAGCTCTGTCTTTTTCATTCAACTACTGTATAAGTGGAACAAAAGATGGAACATGTTTTTTCTTTTGCTTTTAAACAAATCAGTCTGATTTTGGTCTTCTAAGGGAGTTTAAATAGTTTATATTGTCACAGTGCAAAGTGATAGCTATCACTTTCAATGATCATCAACTATTCAACTCATAAAATAGTTATAGATATAGCGTTGTTTCATAATGTTCGATGCATAGTGTTCTTGTGCACCAAAACAACCTAGTGTTCTATAGACAATAGTTGTTTCATCAGATTTGCTCAGCTTCCATGAAAATTATAATTAATTCAGGCAGAATGGCACCTCAGTTCATTCTATTTCCTAGGCTAACAGTGGTCTTAACATCATGAAGGCTTGAGTACTTGGATACTTTGGTGGGTGGGCAGTTGCTCTGAAAATGGCTCACCAATTAAATGTATTCCAGGTCCTTTAACAAAGATTGAAGGAAACAAGTTAAAAAAAATGGTGTCAAAAGTTTATTTGAAAAGCGAAAGATTAAGAAGTAAGGAACAGACTAGTTCTACTGAATAAACTTGGACCGAACCAAAAAGGAAAAGACAAGAAAAGCACAGATAAAAGCGTAGCCTGAGGATGGGTGGAGTATAGTACTCCTGGTGGGTTCCCTCTCTCTGCACTTCCACATTTCATGGGAGTCTCTGAGAATTTCTACATATGGCATCTTGAGAGGTGGTGCTGTGTAGATCCTGGGGACCCTCCTTGGCTTTCTTCCCAGCCAGCCCAAGCCACACCCTACCTCCTGTCTAAGATTTTCTAAAGCACTCATGAAAAAAAACTGCCTCTCATAAGTCAGGTAAGTTGTTGGTTTAGATTATTTCTTTACTGTTTTGTTTTATGAGGCTGAATGTGTGTTTCCCCCACTTCACATGTTGGAACCTAAGACCCAATGTGAATATATTAAGAAGCACTGTCTCTATGAAAGGGGCCAGTGACCCCATGAAGGGCCTGCAGGAACTTGGTGGGTTCTTTTTTGTCTTTCTGTCATGGGAGGAGGCAGAAAAAGGCACTGAATGCCAGTCTCTTGCTCTGGGACTCCTCAGCCTACAGAACTGTAAAAGTCAACCTCATGAGAATAATGCTGACTCAAAAGTATTCCTTCCATCCAGTTGATTTTCTTTGGGAATGGCAGAGATGTACTCAAGTATATTTGTCAAAAACATGTACAATAATCCTTCAGCTCATGAACACTTCTGTTCAGGAACAGTTTGGTTTGCAAACAGAAGCATTTGGCCAAATTTTGCTTTCCTTTAAGAACTCTGGACTGGGTGATCAACACAATTGTGGTTGTCTTCCTCACATGAATACAGTCATGACCATCTTCTGCAGAATTGTGGAATAAATTAAGTTTGTGTACTGAGGCACTACTGTATATACTGAGTGTTTAGAGGGCCCTAGCAGTAAGAGAGGTGTATAGAATTTGTTTTTAAGGAGAATTATCTCATAAAAATGATGAGATAATTTAATGTATTACTGTTTAATGCTTAGATGAAAAGTTGCTTAGCTACATAAAAACTAATGCCAGTTGAGGGGTACTGATGACTTGGGAAAATCTGTTTATTCAGACTTGAGTAATAAAACTGAGTGAATTTACTTTCATTTCCTTTTAAACATCATTTTCCCTAGTGTAATAGTTTTTTTTCTGGTATCAGAGATCAAATTCAGAATCTTGTGTTTGTGAGGCAGGCACAGTGCCTCGGAGCTATGTGCCCAGCTCAAGACTGTTGAATATATAAAACAAAGCACATAGTAAAAAGTTTCTTGGTACAGCTATGTTATTTTGTCATCAGAGACTCTCAAATCCCATAAATAGTTCTGTTATCCCCATTTCACAGATGAGAAAACTAAGGGCAGTGCAGCTTGGTAATGCCCACACAGTGCTAAATCCCAGAGCTGGAGTTGGAATTGATATAGTTCAGGCTTCAAGTTTGTAGACTGCAGTACCACCTGCCTTGCCTTTCCAATAAGCCTCATCCTGGGCTGCCTCAAAACAGGAAAGCTGGCCACAGACACTTCGCTTCCCACTGCAAGTTTATTTTTACAGGGCTCCAATTAGTGGACTGAATGAGCTCATTTACTAAACAGGCTCTGAGTAATTGGCTGCTGGGGTTGGGGTGGATAGTGTCCTCCTGAGGGCTGTTTCTACAGTTTGACGCATTGGGCAGTCAAGCCTGCCCCCGCTTATCTCTTCAGGACTGCACAGCCCAGCACACTAATGCTGTGGGAAAACAGTCCCCAATTTAAAAACCAAAGTGGATGAACAGTCCTGGCTTTTAGTTTTCAGAAAACAGCAGTAGGCATCCAGCAAGGAGGTGTTGTGTGTGCTCATAAATAAGCATTGAAGTGGGGGGTTTACCACAGTGGAAACTGGTGCTAGACCTTCCTCCTGTCCACAGGACGGAGGCACAGAAGGATGTGTGGCCTCCAGGGAGCTGCGCAAAGCTGAGTTCAGTCCCTGAGGTGATCTGGTCAGTGGTTCTATTCCTCCTGAGTCCGACTCTTCCTGCAGGGAAACTGGGGGTACAGCTGTCCCAGGGGATGCAGTTGTGCGGGCTCCTCCTCATGCACCATCTGTTTCAGCCGTGAAATGGGCTAAAAAGTTGTCTGTACCTCACAGGCTGTGAGTTCACTGAGTTGATAGCAGTCAGGTCTGCAGCATAGTGGTGGCCACAGTGACCTGTCAGTACATGCAAGCAGTCCTCGTTATTTTGGGCAGTATGACTCTTTGTATCAGGTCATGGAATGGAATGGAAGTGGGGTGTGGAACGAGTTCGAGTTCCAATTCCAGTTCTTCCCCTGAGACTTTTGGGGACTTGAGTTAGTCACGTCCTCTCTTAGGCTGGAGTTCCTGCTGAGAAGCACACCAGTCTGCAGGTTGTTTAAAGGAGTGAAGCAGTAACATTTGTCAATTTTTTCGACCAACTATCGAGCCTTATGTTCATTATCATCATTATTGTCCCAAATCTTGTTTTTCTGCTGAATTCTCATCAACCCAATGAAAGTGACTAAAAAACTAGATCCTTTCTTTCTTTCTTTCTTTCTTTCTTTCTTTCTTTCTTTCTTTCTTTCTTTCTTTCTTTCTTTCTTTCTTTCTTTCTTTCTTTCCTTCCTTCCTTCCTTCCTTCCTTCCTTCCTTCCTTCCTTCCTTCCTTCCTTCCTTCCTTCCTTCCTTCCTTCCTTCCTTCCTTCCTTCCTTCCTTCCTTCCTTCCTTTCTTTCTCTCTTTCTTTCCTTTCTCTTTTTTTTTTTTAATTGGGGCTTTGAACACAGACCTTTTGCACTGAGCTACTCCTTCAATCCCCCTTTTTTCAGTTTTTCTATCAGAACAGGATCTTGCTAAGTCACTGTTGCTCAGGCTGGGCTTGAACTTGGGATCCCGTTGCCTCAGTCTCCCAGAATGTGGGGATCACAGGTATGTGGTAACATGTACACAGCCCTTTAGTCACATTGTATCACAACTGCTTCTTTCTAGATCTGACCCTTCATGGAGAAGAACTTGAGGTTTAGAGTTTTACTCTCCTCATTTCTTTTATTCCCAATGGCCTAGAGGAAAAAATAATATATGTTGACTGAGCAGAGGAATACATATTATACTTAATGAAAATAACAAGAATTCTCTTCAAATTTCTGATGTACTTCAATTTACCAGAGGACACTGGTCACCAAATTCGTGGCCTTTGGGAAATGATACAACAACCCTATGCCTCAGTTTTTTTCATCTCATAAATGGGCACAAGAATAGTATCTACCTTGTTGAAAAGAGCAAACAAGTTCTGCATATGATATCTTTCAGCTAGTGTTTGGCAATCTGTAAATACTCAGTAAATATGAATTCTACTCTTTTATTAGATCCAGACTAGGAGTAAATTCATTCCATTTTCATTCAAGAAGGTGGCTGTTAGAAGTGGTCAATGCAAGGTAGGAGGGAGAGGTGGTCTATGAATTTCCTTGATCTCAAAGTTCATAATAGAGTTGATTTATTAAATATCCAAACAAAGCAGTATTTATGTGATAAAAGAGTGGTCATTTAGAAAGTCCTGACCGGTGACCTAACCAATTTAAATAATTAGAAAGTCTCAGGGCTGTGAGAACCAGAACTTGGTTGATCCCATTTTTTCTTTTGTCAAATGGTTTTCTCTGCTCTGAAGTTCACAGTAAAATGCAAGCTTTCAATTTCTATGCATCGTTCCCTCTTTATCTCCCTTTCTGCTGATACCTGATAGGGACATTTTTGTCTTTTCAAGACTCAGAACCCGAAAAGACTTAACTGATGTATGAAAGACATTGAGACTGAGCAAAAAGGAATACTGGTGGATGCACCTGTACCCATGAGTCACCAACCTGTGGGCACTTGTGTAGCACTATCTGTTGCCTCCTCTACCACGGCTCCGGCAGAGCTGTGGTTCAGTCTTTTGAAGCATAGATAGGTTGGACAGAGTGATGGCTGTTCTACCTCTTAGGCAAGGCTGTGGAGCAACCAGAAAGACCACAAAATAAGGACTGGGAAGAAAACGGACTTTGGAGGCAGAGGGCTGTGTTCACTTGGAGCATATTTGTTTTCTCTGAACTTCATTGTTTGTGTTTATATCAGGGACTCAACTGCATCAATCTTTACGGGTTGTGTTTTCCATCAATAAACAGTCACTGTTTGTTTCTCTGTGTGCAAGAGAGGTCTAAGGTCTCATCTTTGGTAATCTGCTGGCCTTCTTCAGGCTGCAAAGGCTTGAAAGGTAATGTCTTGGCTGCCTAGTTGCTGATATCTGGAGATGAAAAGTCCGGAGATGCTGTTGACTGAGTAAACAGACATTGCTCTCTGCCTTTCCTCCTCTGCTTCTCTTCCCCCCCCCCCTTACATTCTACTTTCGTCACCTCAGTACACTGTCCAAGTGACGAGTGTTGGTCAGAGAAGCTCATCTTGTATGTTCCTGATGTCAGTAATAGTACTTTAAGGATGCACAGTTATTAATTCTTTTATATCTGCCTGGGTGTTTCATGTAATTTCATAGTTAAAATCTTTTTCTGTAATGGGTTATCTTGTATCCTTCATCTAGAAGGCCAAACATGATATACTTTTTCTACAACAGCTTCTGTGATGTTTGCCCTGGCTTCAAGGGGAATAGGAGTCTAGCAGGAAGGTCACTATAAGTAATAATCAGGCTACACTGTCTCTTATAAACTTCACCCCTAAAGGCCTGAGAGGTGCCACTGTGCACTGTGTTTGAATACAGAGCAAAGGATTCTGGAGTTCACATAGTATTACTAGAAGAACTAGAGAGAGAAAGAGTCTGGTGCCAGGAGATTTGCAATGGTTTTCTGTTTCAAGGTGACCATTCAAACAAGTGACCATCACCAGAAACATGCCTTGCTCATGCATACACTAGTGAGAGACGGGGAGGGAAAAAGACCTTGAGGTCCCAGAACAGCACATTGCTTGAGTCTCTGAGACAGGCCAGTAGAAATCTCACGAATATACCTTCAACCTTGACATGGCCCGAGTTTTCTTTTGCATGACTATCTAGTGAATTCTTATTTTGTCTTGTGAGATTCTGTACACTTTCCTGTTTCTTTGGGAAGCCGTCCCTGACCTGCCTAAACCCACTGGGGCTTTGTTGGCCCACAGTCTTTTATGGCCCATACTCTGCTATATTCCTAAATGAGTTCCTTGTGGATCTCTATTCTCAGTGAGACCATTAACTCTGAGGGTAGAACTAGGTGCCATTTATCCTTAAGTCACCACACTTAGCCTGGCATCTGGCACATGAGAGCTGCTCAATGGATATTTGTTGAATGAATAATGAACAAACTGTGTTTCTGAAATATGCCAACCAGATGTGGAGTCCCAGGCTCCTTTGTGAAAGAAAGCTATTATTTACTCCTAAAATTGTTGATGCATGAAGTCCAGGCTCAACTCCTACTGCATCTTCTCCTGCTTTATAGGGCTGCACAACTAAATTGCTTCTTTTCATTTTGAGGAGACTGGAGGGTTTTGTTATGCAATAACACTGGCGTCTCCAAGGTTTAGGAGAAATATTTCATGGTTCTCACTCTGAGGTCTATAAGGAGTCTTATTTTCTGAATAAGTATTGATCTCAGCTTACAAAATACTGCAAAGCCATATAATTAAAAAGAATGAGGCCGGTCATGGATGGGCAGTGGCTGTCTAAGGGAGGACACATTCTTCAGGTGTCTGTGATTTTCTAATTGCACTTGCTTGGGAGGCTTATTAAAGCCATGCAGGTGCAATGCTTCATCACAGAGTAGTGAACCTTTGAAAGATATGCATAATAAACAGAGTTTGAAATATGTTTTTACTCCAGGCCATATGGTCCTGTCTGGAGCTTGCCTGGATCTTTGGGTCAGTTCACTGTTGAAAGATGGGCTTGCACAGATCCACCTCTTGGAGCAGCTGTCAGAGCCCTATCAGAACAAACCTGCTTTTGCATGACTAGTTATTTTATGTGGCTCTCTGAAATAGTCCAGGTTTGCTCAGTAGCTGAAATGTGCTGAGCAAGTCTCTTCCCTGAACAGCTTGTGGCCATATCACCAAGCAGTGCCCTTCCTTGTCCTTGAAAAGCAGACTGGCGAGACTCGTACATTAGGCCAGGACAGGCAGTCTGGGTGCGATATACCCACCTGCGCTTGAATGTGAAAACTTACGGTGGCGCTTTAAAGAGATGTCACCGTTCTTTCTTCTTGGCTCATTGTATTCACTTCACCCCATCTCTCCAGTAGGCAATTACATTGGCCACTGTGTACAAGTACTTGAAGTATTTCTGTGACGGTACCGTGGTGAGAATTATGCTAACGCTTGGTCTCCCTTCGTTATTAACAGATGGTGACTCTGACTCCTCTGAGAAGAGCTTTAGAAGGAATATTTCATGCAGTTTATCGCATGTGTATAAAAATCCAGTAACTGGCTGGAGATGCAGTCCTGGAGTCAACTCATCACAACAGTGTGTCCTAGGTCCATATAAAATGGGCCATGAGCTATTCAGATTGGAAGATCTAAGTCCTGTTGATTTGAAACAGTTGGATTTGGACTTATGTTTTAGCATCTTGTGAAAAGAAAAACACTCTTGGGTCGGAGATTTAGCTCAGTGGTTCCAGCACCTGCCTCGCAAGCGCAAGGCCCTGAGTTGGATCCCAGTAACCACATACAATGCTGGGCGTGGTAACTCACGCCCACCAGCAATCAATACCACATACCACAGTGCTGGGCGTGGTGGTTCATGCCTGTAATCCCAGCACTCAGGAGGCGGAGACAGGAGGATTGCTGAGTTCCAGGCTTGCCTGGGCTACATAGTGAGCTGAGGGCCAGCCTGAACTACAAAGCAAGACTCTGTCTCAAAAAAAAAACAAAACAAAACAAACAAACAAACAAACAAAAAAAACCCTCCTGATTCTTTTGAACTACTTTTCCTCTACCCTAACATTTCTGAGGACTTGTTCAACTTTATATTAAGCCTATTAGTAGCCATTCATCTGTCTAAGCAATACTGACTGAGTCCTTAGTCCCAGGCACTGTGCTCAGGCTTGGGAATGGAGGATTCACAAGATTTTGGCCTTTTTGGAGCTTAGGTTCTGGACGAGAAGACAGACTTGGAATAAATAGTGAATTGTTTTACACATGCTACAAAAAAAGAAGTTAAGGGGATTCACTGAATGTGCACAGCAGGGAAACCTGTATGTGGTTTTTTTTCTTACTGCCTCTTTGAAAGCTTCACAACTGAATGTATGTCATTTTTTTTCTGCATAAGAATTATTCTGCTTAAAATAATGATGTGTATAGATGGTTAATAAAATATTTGTGGATATAAAGGAGGAATTAAAGGAAGAAGTTAAACAGAAAGTATTAAGATTCACCCCTGCATCCAGGACATAATTTAATCAATTTTTATTTGAAAACTCCATGTCAGTTTTGGAGTAAAAATATAGGTTTTATTTTCCTTTGCTCCCAAATTCAGTGTTGGCATTTTTATTTGTCAGGATATCTATATTTTTGTTACTTGAATCGTAGAACCTAGAACTAAGCACACAATGATTATAGAAATATTTGCTTTCATATTTCTGCTGGGGCATCAGATATTTTCTTTCTTTTTTTTTTTTTTTTGCTTTTTGGAGACAGGGTCTCGCTTTGTAGTTCAGGCTGGCCCTGAGCTCACTATGGTGCCCAGGCAAGCTGCCGCGAACTCAGCAATCCTCCCGTTTCTGCCTCCCGAGTGCTGGGATTACAGGCGTGAGCCACCACGCCCAGCATTATATGTGGTTACCGGGGATTGAACTCAGGTCCATGCGCTTGTGAGGCAGGCGCCGGAACCACTGAGCTAACCCTCCGGCCCATCAGATATTTTCTTTAAAGGCTCTTCTTAAGTGACTGTGGTTGGTAGATCAGTATATTTATGGACTAAAATTATAGCTAATCCAAAGTGTATATCTCAGGCTGGGGATAGGATGTATAATGTGTGTATTCTCCTAGATCTATGCTGTGATACACTAAGGGAAAAGGGGTCATCTCAGCACCATGTATGACCCGAGAGAGGACAGTGGCATTTTCCCAGAGCATCTAGCATATGAAGGTGACAGTGCTTAACCACTCTGCTTAGAAATGCAGCCAAGAGCCACACGGGATCAGATGAGAAGTGTGACAGCAGCCAGTCGGACAGCAGGGGAGCTGCTGGGAAATGTCCCAAAGCAGAAGTCTAGTGGGAAGGTGAGGAAATTGGGTTAGAACGGATGGAAGGATGCAATGGCCAGTTTGGGACTAGAATCCAGAGTGTGGCTGCTACAAAGACAGGATGAGCCAGCAGTGCTCTGACAGACCCAGGGGTAGGGTGGAGAGGGCTTGGAACCCCTTGGCCTTGGCCTTGACCTCTTGTTTGTTGAGGCTGAAGGTGCTGTGATTCTAAGATCTGATGGAAGTGGTGGAGACTAGATATTTATTAAGATCTTGTAAAAATAACCCCTCTCTCTTCCTTTCTTCTTTTTCCCCCTCTCCCCCAAGTCTTTTCTCCTTTTCTCCATAGTTCCTTAAATAGGTGCTTATTTAACATCTTCCCTGTGCTAGGTACTGTTCTCAGTGTGAAAAGTATTAAAGAGAAAAGACAAATATGGTCATTTTTCTCAAGAACTTCTCATGGGTCTTCCAGGGCAGATGAACAATAAAAAAATGCACAAAAAAGGTATTTTCATTTAATGTAGGCCCAAAAAAGTAGTAAAGAGTGAATATGGGGTTGTTGGGGGTAGAATTTTAAATTGGGGCATCACAGAAAACCATTTATTGGGGGTGAATAGGAACTAATAGCAACAAAGAGCTATAAGGTGATGGCCTTGGGGAATAAGGCAGCTAAGTATTAAAGCTAGTGCAAAGGCCATAAGATACAAAAAAGCTCAACATGCTCTAAGGAGAAAGAAAGTATCAGTGTGTAAGAAGAACAGCGAGTAAAAGACAGGAAAATATAGCAGGGCTTGATCATAACTCCTTGGGGAGTTACATTCCCGGTGGGGCTTCTTGCCACCCGCGTGTGGCCTCTACCTGGCCAGCAATGTGCTTCTCACTGTAACTCTGACACATTTCATGTTTAGTCTTTGTGTTCTAGATTTTCAGTCTTTTCATGTTGTATAGGTGGAAAGAAAGGTTATTGGCTTTGAAGTCTGATAGCCTTAGGTTTCTTTCCCAGATTGTCCCTTTCTAATAGTGTAGCTTTTGTAAAATTATGTCAACAGAAACCATCCTCTGTAATTCTATTAGGTAAAGACAGGGGAAAGTCTGGTCCTCTTACTCTCTCTTTTCTGTTTATCTTCAAAGGTTAGAATATTGTACATTGTTCCAAAGTTCAGTTTTCTTTCCTTCTTCCTTCTTTCCCTCCTTTCCTCCTTTTTTTAAAATCTTTTTTTTTTTTTTTTTTGGCCATACTAGGGATTGAACCCAAGTCATTTGCACTGAACTATGTCCCTACCCTTTTTCAAATTTTTTGAGACTGGGTCTCACTAAGTTACTCATTCTGGGCTTGAATTTGTAATTGTCCTAATTCAGCCTTCCAGATTGCTGAGACTAAAGCAACCAAGGTTTCACTTACCATCTCTGTGATGAGTCCAAAATTTATACCTGTATCTCATATACTACCGTGAGATCCTTCTCTGTCTATCTATGTTCTGAGCAAGTGTCCATTAGAAGGTCAAAAAAGACAACTGATAGTTACCATACTGAAGTTTAACTTGTTATCTTCCCTATTCCTCCTACAGCTTGTCTGTGCCTAGTATTCTCTAATCTAAAGACTAAAAAAGAAAGTTAGATATTGTAGTAACTTAACTTTCTTGTCTCTTTCACCACTCCTAGCCCCTGAATCATTAAATTCATCTTAGTGTGTGTCAAATCTGTCTGGTTCTATCTTCCCCTGTGCCAGCCTAGACCACCCTCCCATCATCTCCCTATTCATGGAAATTACTCTTCAATATTCTCTTTGAATCTCTTCTTGCTACCTTCAGATCTATTCGTCACAGAGGTTATGGCAATCTGTTTAAGAATTCAGATTAGCTAGTGTCACTCCCCTCTTTAAAATCCTAAAATGACTTTTCATTGCTGTTGGAGAAAAGAAATCAAAATCCTTAAAACTTTTATGAAAATCGATGAGTTAGGTGCTGCCTTCCACCTCTCCTTATCATTCTCTATGAGCCCAGTGAATTGTCTTCTTTAAGTGTTTTACGTGAGCTGTGACCTTTTGCCACACTGAGTTTTCCTGCATGCTAACGTTTTTCCTGGATTGCCTTTATCTCTCTTCTTCCAGTGCAGTGAACATCCATCATACTTCTTGCTGCCTGGCATGTTTTGAATGTGGTCTGTCCATATGGGCTTTTTCTACCCAGTGTAGAGGATGGGATTCTTCAGATTTCTTTGGAGAAAGGGCAGAGACATGTGATCCACCAGCCAGGTTCAGCCTCATGTGATGTAACTTGCAGGTAAACATCTCATTACAGGCAGAACCTATCCTGCTGGGGAGGGAGGGTGGCAGCAGACACATTGAGCTTTTGAGAATGACTGGTTTTAAAGGTCTGGTTTCTGCAGAAACTGGTGAAGATCCTGGCGACTATGGGTTGCAAGAAAGCTGGATTTAGGCAGGAATGTGAGCTGTTAAGATCAGCTTCCACTGAGTCATTAGCAGGTGAGGTCATTTCTCCAACCAACCAACCAGTTCTGTGACTTGCTTCTGAGGATATCCCTGAAAGTTTTGGCCCAACTTTTATCTGTCCTCAGCCAAGGTCAGCCTCTCTTTGATTAAGAAAGGGCCCTGACTGGTAGCACTAGACAATTCCCACTCATCTTTGGCCTCTGGAATCCATTTCTCTAAAGAAAACTGCTTAATCACCCCTCTCTCCCCACCCTTGCTAAGTGAGATTGATCTTCCTTTGTGCTGTGTAGACTTAGCCCAGTGTAGGGTCTAGCATGCAGCCTTGATCATTTCCTGCTGCTTCCCTCTCTCCCTCTCCTACGTACTTGCTGGGTGAATTTTACCAAGGTTACCTAATCTTTCTGGGCATCGATTCCCTTATCTGAAAAATGTTGATTGTACATCCGTGGAACCTTTGAGATGGTATCCAGTCAGTGTTAGCTGATATGCTGTTTCTCATGGTTCTCCTCTCTTTTCCTTTTGCTCTTCAAAGTCTGAGATTAAATGCTCATGGGGTGATAATTTGATTAAGATATGCCTTCCACATAGCCTGTAGTTGCAGCAAAAGGAAAAGTCTTTTATCTTGCTCCTCATTAGATTCCAAATTTCTAGAAAATATATTTGTAAGTGTAGGGAAGATTCCACAGTAGCCTCTCAGGATCCGGGAGTGAGGCCAGCCCCACCTCCAGGTGCACCAGAGGGGTGGACTTCACCCAGGACTTCACCTCACACCCAGGGTTCCTAGAAGCACTGACCGAAGTTCCGTGACCCATGGGTGACCCATTTCCATGGCAGCCTGTCCCAGATGCTACGCTTTCCCATGATGCCCTGGTTTCTCTGATTCTCAGCACTGGCACTTTATGCTGACTCTAAACTTTCTGAAATCTGTTTGACGCCAGATGGGAGAAAGAGATGAAACAGATTTTATTCATTGTCCTCCAAGACTCTGAGAGAAAAACAATTGCAACCATGAGGTAGGGTATGCTGCGTGTTTACTACGCATGAAGCATTATCCTCCCTGGCTGGAAAGAATCAATAATAACCACTTCTCTACTGGAGCAGAAGTAACTGTACAAGCAATGTAGATGGAGAATTAATAGAAGCTACATGGACATGTTCCTATCATCATGTCAACTTTATAAATGCTCACTTCCAACAGCTTGCTATTTGTAGCTACCCCTACCTGCAAAGTGTAATATAAGGGTTAGGAATAATACAGTTAATTAAGAAATCTGCAGAGCTCATTTCTGGTTAATTGGCATTTTCCTATAAAATATTTAAAAATTAGCTTTTTGTATTCAGACTCTCTTTTCAGAGAACCATAGGCTTTGCTACCAAGAGTTCCCTTTTGCAGGAGGGGCCTCCTGTGCTGAAACCCTGGACATCTCACAGATGCTGTCCAGCCACTGATACTCAGTTGGGGGAGGGACTTATTGTGCATTTTCTATGTTTAGATTCTCCCGATGTTGTTTTATTTTATTTTTCCCAAAGAAAGGAGGAAAACAGCCGGTGTTCCAGTTCTGTTGTGGAAACATTTATCCAGCTAAAGATGTTCTCCAGTTGCAATGCATTTGTGAATTTCAACAAACCTAGGGAAACTCATTTTCAAAGTTAGTGTGGGGGCCAATTGCCAGAAAATCGCCTTCCCACTGTGTTCCCAGAAGGCTTTCTCTCTGACTTCAACAGACTTTGAGAGAGACTTTCCATAAGCCCCAGCAAGATCATGTGGGTGGTTTGGGACTCAAAGCCCAGTTGGCAACCGCACTAAAAGGGCATGGTACATTAGTTTCCCATGGCTCTTGTGACAAAGTACCACAAAACTGGGAACTAAAAGCAAGAGAAACACACTATCTCACAGTTGTGAAGGCCAGAAATCCAAAATTAATTTATCAGCAGGACTGGTCCTCTGCAGAGTCACTGAAGAGCATTTGCTTCATGCCTCTCACCTGGCTTCCTCTGGCTGCTAGTAACCATTGGGTTCAACCACCCATCACCCCATCTCTGCCTGTGTTCACAGCGTTTTCTTCCCACTGTATTTTCTTGTCCCTTTGACACTGGTTCTTGTCATTGGATTTCCAGCCTGTCAGTACCGAGACCATCTTCCTGAGATCCTTTAGTGGTTTCCATTTGCACAAGCCTCCTTTCTCAAGTAAGGTCAGAGGGTTGGGGTAGATGTAGGGAGATTTCTGCTGGTGCCGTAAGAATGAAGCTAGATGTCAACTGAGCAGTGGGCTGGAGAGGCATTTTGATATCCTGAGCACCCAGCACCTTCTGTCTCTCAGTGGTGGTTCATTTAGGGATGGCTGACTTTACATATGGCTGCATTTTTTATTCCAGTTCTAGCTAGGACTGTTGAGGTTAAGGGCTAAGGGAGGCTCTGTAACACCTATAATCCTCACAAGGAATGCCTTTAGATTTAGAAACTTATTTTTAAAACTGTTGGGCTGCTACAGAATAACACAAACTAGTGGTTTTCCAACTTGATTAACTATGAAAAGCACTCATGGATTTCGTTAAAAACACAAGTTCTCAGGTCTCATCCTGTCTTAGTTTTCTAGGGTTTCCATAATAAAATCCCATGGGCTTAGTGTGTTTAAACAATAGGCATTTATTTTCCCATAACTGTGGAAGCTGGAAATTCAAAATAAAGGTGTCAGCTGGTTTGACTTCTCCTGAGCCCTCTCCATTTGGGTTGCAGATGGTCACCATCTTGCTGTATCATCAAATAATCTTTCTTCTGCATCCATGCACCTTCCTAGTCTCTCTGTTCTTCTGAACAATTTCTTTGTCTTGGACTCTGCCTTTCCCTAAGGCATAGCAAGAAGGGAAAACAACAGAAACCTAGCATGGACTGGGTCATGTGCTAGGATTCGTGTTTTCTGTGTGTATGTGCACATGCATGCACATGTATGTGTGGTGTGTGACTGTGCAAAGTACATGCTCATCCACAGAGACAGCCAACCAATCAGTTGTGGCCAGGACATGAGGTCCACTGTGGAGACTAAATCCAGACCCTGCAGCCCGGTGCACTGTCCTGGCTGGCAGTGCTCACTGGTGCT
>PVIC010003537.1:0-68435 GCA_004025085.1 Thryonomys swinderianus | reverse complement strand
GTGTGGGTGCCTGTCTTAGAAAGTCACTTTCCCAGGTGAATTATTTTCAAAAGTTCACAGTAGCAAGACTGCTCTAGCTTTTGTTTTGGTGGGTACTGGGACTGAACCTAGGGCTTTGCACTGAGCTACAATCCTAACCCTTTCAGCTCTTTAAAATTTTGAGCCAAGGTCTCGCTCAGTTGCTAAGCTTCCTAGGCTAGGCCAAATTTGCCAACCTCCTACCTCTATCTTCCAGGGCACATGGCATTACAGATAGGTACCAACACGTTTGGTTGTCCAGCTCTTCTAATCCCCATCAGTAACTTCTTGCACTTATCCACAACTAGATCAGGCAAAACTCTTTCCATTGTTAGTCTGCCCACTACACTGTCCATCTACATACACGTGTTGGCTAACCTGGAATCCTCCCATTCAGGCTAAGCCACTCCACTGCTTCCGTTTTTTCTGTGTACATATGCTAATATTATGCAAGCCTTGTAGCTTCTCACTAGGCCCACAACCAACCAAACCAAGATAGCGTCAATCATGCTAAAGTTCCATATCACCAAAACAAAACTGAGTTGTTTATCTGACTTTCCAAGAAAGTCATGAGAGACAAGAATAGTCAAATCTCCAAACAAACCAGTTTTCGCCAGCATGGTAAGGAAGTTTCCTCTTTTACAAGGAAATCAACTTTGAAATGACTGACCTACTTTTCCTTTTTTCTGTTTTCTTGTTTTTTTTTCCACCCATAAAGGTAATCTCTATTGAATTTATCAGAATGTTCCATTTTGGAGAATGAGGCATTGGCCAATTCCAGAATGGCAAATAAAAGCTTGTTAAGAAAGATTGTAAAACTAAATCTGCTGTAATTTAATCTTTTTTCAAAAAAGCTTTTCCAATTTTTAATTTTATGTATGGAAAGTTAGTCTGGTCTCTTTCACTGAGTGGATGTCCTAGGTAATCCATCGAAGGAAGATCACCTAGTCCAACTTAATGAAGCTGATATCCTTCACAGACTGATGGAAGCACTGGCGGTACATGTGCAGGCTGTATTTCCAGATTAGACCATGTTGGTTCAAGCAGATGTGGCAAGAGTGAGATAAGAGTCCTGGCCAGATTTCTCTGGGTGGCTCCAGTAGAGCTGCTAATGACCTGTGATGCTTTCACAAGCACAAGGAAGAAAAGCTTTTTTTTTTTTTTTTTTTTTGAGACAAGGTCTCATCTTGTAGTTTAGGCTGGCCTTGAACCCAGGCTGGTCTCAAACTCTTGCCTCAGCCTCCAGAGGGTTAAGATAACAGTGCATGCCACCATGCCCAGTACTGTAATTTTATCTTTTGATAATGCTACTGAGGTGACTCAGAGCATGGCCCTGAAATAGTCTCAGGCTGAAGCAGTCACCAAAAAGAGTAAGTGATTAGAGGATTAGAAGGTCTTAACTTTCAGCTTCACCCTCCAATCTTTAGGAAATAGGGCTAAGGGGTACTTAAGGTCAAGCTCTACAAAACCTATCAAACAGCTGGGCATCATGGCACATGCCTGTAATCCCCACACTCACATGGCTGGGGCAGGAGGATAACCTGAGTTCAAGACCAGCCTGGGCTACATAGTAAGTTTAAGGCCAGGGTGAATAACAGAGCAAGACCCTGAATCCAAAACAAACAAATGACCAAAACCTGTTAGAAACAAGATCTGATGAGCTTCCAGGTACTGAACATGGGATGGTGGAAGGATAGTGTATTCAGAGAGGACGAGAAAGGTTCATGCCACCCCTTTTCCCCAAACCTTGCCCTATTTATCTCTACATCTGGCTGTTCATCTGTATCTTCATAATGTCCTACGGAACAAATCAGCAAACTTAAGAAAATGTTCCCCTCAGTTCTACAAGAGTCCAGCAAATGAAATGAACCCAATGAGTGGGCATTATAAGAACTCTGGTCTGTAGCTAGTAAGTAAAAAGCACTGATGGCTTAATTTTATGACTAGTTTCTGAAGCAGAAACACTTACAGAACCAAGTCCTCAGTCGATGGCATCTTAACAGTACCTCTGGGTAGTGAGAAGTGAAATAAAGTACAGAGTACACAGTTGATGTTAACTGTATGGAGAGAACCCAGATACACAAGAAGGGTCAGCAAAGTATGTTGTCAGTGAGTATAAAACACACAGTGTATAGGGGCAATGGGGGAATAGTTTGTTTTTTCTTCTTGTAGATGAAAGAATAAAAGCTGGTGTCAGCCATGTCAGGGTTAAATTTTTTTTTTTTTTTTTTTTGACACAGGGTCTCACTTTGTAGTTCAGGCTGGCCCTGAGCTCACTATGGTGTCCAGGCAAGCTGCCACGAACTCAGCAATCCTCCTGTCTCTGCCTCCCGAGTGTTGGGATTACAGGCGTGAGCTACCACGTCCAGCATTAGGGTTAAAATTTTAATTCTGTCACTTATGTTAACCTTGTTCAAGTCACTAAACCTCTCTAAGCCTCTAAAATCTGGTCATGCCACTGTTTCACAGAACTGCTTTGAGAATGAAGTAAGACAACCTACATAAAACACTTAAATCTAGACATATTTCTAAATATAACCTACTCAGTGCTTGTCACTGACTAACTGGCTAAATTCAGCACACAGCTAAGTTATCCAGGTGAAAATTAGTTTTTTTTCTCATCAAAACATTGAACAGTGCCTTGGGCACAGACTTGAAGACTGATGTCACTAGAGGATAGAAGAGCTCCGGTGCAGCCTTCTCTAACAGTTCCCAACTAAGAGCACACTAGCCAGCTGCTGAAGCTTGGGATCACAGGGCTCAGAGGGCCATCTACCACCAGTGGTGAACTTAACCAGACTGGAGAAGGGTGCCTGACCTGGCATATCACTTTCAGAAGGCTGCTTACCATTCTAACTAACCTGGGGAGGCATAGGCCTAATCCCTCTTAACTTACCTGCTGCTGTTGTTCCTTGGCCTTTCTTAGGCTGTTTTGGGGCTGTGTACTGGAAGAATTCATTTCCATGGCCAGCAGCTGCCTGATCCGGTCCGAAGAGAGAGGCCAATCGAGTACTGTTAGTAGAAAATAAAAATAAATTTCATTCCACACATCCCAAACCTGGAATCATGACAAAAGCTGCTTGCTTTCAACCTCCAACAAATAACTCCTTGACTGTACAGCCCACCATTTAATATTAGAAGCACCAGCTAACAGTCTCTGAAATCAAAATTGTTTGTGATCTGTAATCATTCAGCTGATTCTACCCTCCACAGGACCGTGGTTGACATGTCTCTTTTCCTGGACCCCAGTGAAGTGGTTAGTTCAGATGCTCTCCACAGTTTAATCAAACTGTAAATTCTTGTTTTTAGCAAATCAGTTTCCTCTCACCCTTATTTATTACTCCCTCTCCTCCTTCTTAATTTATTAGCTCACAATGAGACTATACTACAAACTTATCAGACATGATCTCTTCTATCATCTTATCTATCATGGAGGACCTTCCTTTCTCATTCCTTTTATGGAACCACGTGCTTCCAAATTACACTAAAACTGGGGTGGGGAGACAGCACAGTGGGAGAGTACCTACCTAGAATGCACAAGGTTCTGGGCTCTGTCCCCAGAACTGTAAAAGAAAAGCAAAGAAGATACCCAGGTGTGATGGTACAAATCTGTAATCCTAGCTGAAGGAGGAGGCTGAAGCAGAATCTCAAGTTCAAGACCAGCATGGGCAATGTAGCAAGACCCAGGATCAAAAGCAAAAACAGATCCTACTAAAGCTGGTCTTGCTTAGGTCACCAACAACCTCTTTATTACTAACCTAGTTTATGAGTCCTTTTCTTATTTGACCTCATGCTACCCTTTCGCACTGTCTTCAAACAAATGCTTCCCTGGACTTCTTTAGAGATGTCTCTCTACCCACAGGTCTAAATAAGTAATTTTATAAATGGGAACTTCTTGTTTTCTTCCCATCTCTCTAACTTCTCATTTAACTCCTTCAGCTCTTCTATATTCAGTCTTTCAATGTGTAAGTATTCAAGGTTTCACGCTCCCTTGGCAATTTCATTTATATGCGTTGGTATCAAAGACTACCCAAATCATATGTTAAAATCTGTATTCCTAGCCCAAAACATGGTCCTACATACTAGACAACACATAAATACCACATGTCCAAACCAGAATGAGCTGTAACAACCTGTGTGAACTATAATCTACAAGGATGGTCTTGGAGACCCAGGAACTAAGGATTTCAATGACAACAGGTCACACAGAAGAGACCTTTTGCCTAGCATGTACCAAAATTCCAGATCCTTAGAAGAAAGGAAGTGATTATTATAAACCACACTAGGCACAGTATGTCATTCAAAGACAAGTTTATATCAGTGTAGGTGTTTACCAATAAGTTCCCTAATGCTAATCAAATGCCATTTTTGTGGGGGTTTTCTAGAGATGACAGTCTCAGGCCTGGTACACTAACTTTTACCTGCAGATTCCTCCAACCAAAGCTGAAACCTGAGTGCCCTCGACCTTACTCCTCCACCATTTGAGAGCCATGCCCTAACTCCATGTCCATTTGATTTTACTTTCTAAATATTTCTCAAAACCATTCATCACTCTCCATCCTCATTACTACTTCCCTAGTGGAGGTCATCACCTATATCTAACTTCATTTACCACACACAAAAAAAATCCTCCTGATTCATCTCACTGCCTTGCTCTTCCCTGCTTCTTATCCATTTTCCCCAGTGTACTCACAGCAATCTTTCTAAAAACCAAATTTGACCAATCCTCTCTCCTCTTTAAAATCCTCAGTGACGGGGCCGGAGGGTTAGCTCAGTGGTTCCGGCACCTGCCTCGCAAGCGCAAGGTCCTGATTTCGATCCCCAGTAACCACATAAAATGCTGGGCGTGGAGACACGCCCACCAACAATCAACACCGCATACTACAATGCCGGACGTGGTGGCTCACGCCTGTCATCCCAGCACTCGGGAGGCAGGGACAGGAGGATTGCTGAGTTCGCAGCGGCTTGCCTGGGCACCATAGTGAGCTCAGGGCCAGCCTGAACTACAAAGCGAGACCCTGTCTCAAAAAGCAAAAAAAAAAAATCCTCAGTGATGGGCCAGAGATTTAGTTCAGTGGTGCCTGCGCCTGCCTCGCAAGTGCAAGGTCCCGAGTTTAATTCCTGGTACCACATACAACAATGGCAGGCATGGTGACTCATGCCCGTAATCCCAGCAATCAATACCACGTACCACAGTGCCGGGCATGGTGGCTCACACCTGTAATCCCAGCACTCAGGAGGCAGAGACAGGAGGATTGCTGAGTTCAAGGCTTGCCTGGGCTACATAGTGAGCTGAGGGCCAGCCTGAACTACAAAGCGAGACCCTGTCTCAAAAAAAAAAAAAAAAAAAAAAAATCCTCAGTGACACCTCAATACTACCAAGATAAAAATCCAAACTACACAATACAGCTTTACAAAGTCTTCAAGATTCACCTCTTTGTTTCCCCAGCTTCACACCACCTGGTCATTTCTAACCTTCAGCTGTGTGTAGTGGCCAGTCTAAGAAACTTTCCTTAATAAAACAAGACTCATTTTTTTTTTTCAAGACAGGGCCTGGCTTTGTAGTTCAGGCTGGCCCTGAGCTCACTATGTAGCCCAGGCAAGACTCAAACTCAACAATCCTCCTGCCTCTGCCTCCCAAGTGCTGGGAATTACAGGCATGAGCCACCATGTCCAGCATTGTGGTATGTGGTATTGATTGCTAGTGGGTGAGTCACCATGCCCAGCATTGTATGTGGTTACCAGGATTGAACCAGAGACTTTGCACTTGCTAGGCAGGCGCCAGAACCACTGAGCTAAATCTCTGGCCCTATATTAGTATTTTGTAAAACAAATTCATTATGATTTGAAATATTATCTTGTTTTCCCAAAGAATCTACCATAAGTTTCCCGTAAATGGGCTCCAGACTGGATAAAGACTGACAGATTTAAATGAGATTAGAAGTATACCACTAGAGGAAAAGCAGCTAACATAAATAAGATATTCACAAATGCCAAAGAATTTAGAAGTAACCAAGATTTCTTCTTTTAGCCAAGATGATTTGGACATATTTGCTAAAGTAGAAAGATTCTGCAAGAGCTGAGCAGTGTCTTTAATACAATGAAAATTTACAACACTTAAAATGTATCTAAACTGGGCGTGGTGGCTCACACCTGTAATCCCAGCACTCAGGAGGCAGAGGCAGGAGGATTGCTGAGTTTGAGGCTTGCCTGGGCTCCATAGTGAGCTCAGGGCCAGCCTGAACTACAAAGCCAGACCCTGTGTCAAAAAAAAAAAATCTATTTAAAATATAATTAGCAGACCAAATGCCCATCAACTGATGAATGGATAAAGATGTGATTTTTTAATACAATGGAGTACTATTCTACCATAAAGTAAGACACTCTTGAGATATTTCTAACTAACTAGATGCACCTTGAGACCATACTCTTAAGTGAGATGAACTGAATACACATTTAAATATAACATTGTTTCTCTGGTGTGAAAAACCAAAAGTGGAAATAAGGAACAAAATGTGCAACAGATATTTGGAAATGGGAAGAAAATGTTCAAATGAGAAGGGGAAACCAAAAAAAGGGGAAGGGAGAAAGGAACCAAGGCGCTAGAAAAAGGAGAGAATAAAGAGAAAAAATGGAAACAAGAAGAGGATCAAAGGGGCGGCAATGGAAAAAAAAGCAGCAGCAAGGTATATCATATAGAAGTACAAATTCTCTATGATAAATGTTATCATTATGGATATCTAACATATACCAATAAATGTTTTGCTTGTGTGTGTGTGTGTGTGTGTGTATGTGTGTGTGTGTTTAGCAGGAGATAGATCTTCTGAACTAGGAAGGGATCAAAGATGTAGGGAGGAGGAAAGGAGAGGAGAGAAAGGTGAAAAATAAGTTGTGTTATGTACATGTCAAACACCAAAAGGAATGTGATCATTAGATACTGCAAATAGATACTAATAAAAAATAAAAACTGAGGGCCAGAGATTCAGCTTGGTGGTTCCAGTGCTTGCCTCACACGCACAAGGTCCTGAGTTCAATCCTGGTAACCACATACAATGCTGGGCGTGGTGACTCACGCCCACCAGCAATCAATGCCACATACCACAGTGCCAGGCCTGGTGGCTCACGCCTGTAATCCCAGCACTCGGGAAGCAGAGACAGGAGGATTGCTGAGTTTCGAGGCTTGCCTGGGCTACATAGTGAGCTCAGGGCCAGTCTGAACTACAAAGTGAGACCTGTCTCAAAAAAATAAAAAACTAAAAAAAATTTAAAACTGAAACAACATACATCTGTTTATGTGCAAATAATTGATATGAAAAATGTTAAGTAAACTATGGGTATTAGGTTTGTATTTTAATGTTACAAGAATGGCCTTTTTCAAAGTAAAGCCAAGTGTCCACCTGGCAAATGTCAGGTCCTGAGTTCAATTCCTGATATAGGGGTGGGGGACAAACAATGTATAGTCAAAAGTGTCACTGATAGGGCCGGGGATTTAGCTCAGTGGTTCCAGGCCCTGCCTCCCAAGTGCAAAATCCTGAGTTCGATTGCCGGTAACCACTTACAACAACGCTGGGCGAGGTGACTCATGCCCACCAGCAATCAATACCACATACCACAGAGCCAGGTGTGGTGGCTCACACCTGTAATGCCAGCTCTCCGGAGGCAGAAGCAGGAGAATTGCTGAGTTCAAGGCTTGCCTGGGCTACATAGTGAGCTTAGGGCCAGCCTCAACTACAAAGTGAGACCCTGTCTCAAAAAAAAAAGTGTCACTGATAAACTGTTTCCATAGATATTCTAAAAGCCAGTTGACCAATGATGGTAAAATCAAACCAAATGCCAGGCCAATCTAATTATCTTTCAGATTAATTCCATTTCCTATTAAGATTTAAAAATGAATGCTATAAACTCTTAGTTGTGCAAATTTTTTGTGAATTACTACTTTTTCTACTTCTAAGGTATTCTCAAATGCACACACTCTTCCTATGTTCACAAGGATGGGCTTGCTAACTCTAGACTTGAACATCTGTATAATAAATCATGGGTTAAGGCATTAGTTTATTTTTTGAATAAATGTTAGCTAATATATTTAGTTGCCAAGGTCTTTACCTCATCTCACTTCCATTGTTTCATTTCTCATCAAGAACAAAAAATCTCTTTATGCTGTATTGACATATTTTAATAATGGATCTTTCTGTAGGTGAAGAACTTCTTTTATGAACCACAGCATCAACAACTACTATTATAATGATGATAATGTCAAATGAACAGATCTCTTGGAATGTGGCACCTGACTTTGACTTCAGCTGTGAAACCTTGAGCAACTTACCTCTTTAAGCTGTTTCTATCTGTAAAATGGGTATAATTAAAACTACTTCATACAGAAGTAAGGATTAAATATGATCACACACACATATATATATATTCACTAATTCCTTGGTATGGTAACTGCTAAAATATACTATTTTATATACTTTGTAAATACATTCTCTTATTCAAGATGCTTATTCAACTTAGATATTCAAATAAGGGAGGGAGAATGCTTGATCAGTGCACAAACTTAACTGAAATTATAAGTTGATATTAGCATAAATACAAAACTACCAAACTGGAAAAGATATCAAAGATCACTAAAGGCAAATATCATTATTCAAAGATTAGGCCTATGGAGGGATAAGAATGCAAAATGAGGGCCGGAGGGTTAGCTCAGTGGTGCCAGCGCCTGCCTCGCAAGCGCAAGGTCCTGAGTTCGATCCCCGGTGACCACATATAATGCTGGGCGTGGAGACTCACGCCCACCAACAATCAACACCACAATGCCGGACGTGGTGGCTCACGCCTGTCATCCCAGCACTAGGGAGGCAGAGACGGGAGGATTGCTGAGTTCGCGGCGGCTTGCCTGGGCACCATAGTGAGCTCAGGGCCAGCCTGAACTACAAAGCGAGACCCTGTCTCAAAAGCAAAACAAAAACAAACAAACAAAAAAAGAATGCAAAAATGACTTGTCCAAAGTCACAATACTAACTGGGGTAGTTCTTCAAGAGAAGAATTTAGGATTTTCCATATCATGTATAGAATACACAATGTCTTTTGTTGATCAGTTCTGGGGCTTTTTTTCACCTTTATACTTTATTATCACTATGCTAATCAGATTTCCCTGCACAAGGTCCAAAACAAACATATATATAACTATTCCCTTCAAAATGTTTTCTAAACAATGCTGGGCATGGTGGCTCACACCTGTAATCCCAGCACTCGGGAGGCAGAGACAGGAGGATTGTTGAGTTCGAAACTTGCTTAGGCTATATAGTGAGCTCAGAGCCAGCCTGAACAGCCTGAACTACAAAGCAAGACCCTGTCTCAAAAAAAAGTTTTCTAAAAATCTAGGCATGGTGACATGCTAGGAAATTTTCAAAAGGCCTAATATACTAGTAGTGATGGTGCACACCAGTAGTCCTTAGGAGACTGAGGCTAGAAGGTCACTTGAACCCACAGGTTAGGGCAACACAGCAAGTCCTTGCCTAAAAAAACAAAACAAAACAAGACAAAAAACACCTGATTAGGGCCGGAGATTTAGCTCAGTGGTTCCAGCACCTGCCAAGCAACTGCAAGGTCCCTGGTTGATCCCCGATCCCTGGTAACCACATACAATAATACCGGGCATGATGATTCACACCCACCAGCAATCAGTACCACATACCACAGTGCTGGGCATAGTGGCTCACATCTGTAATCCCAGCACTCAGGAGGCAGAGGCCAGAGGATTCCTGAGTTTGGGGCTTGCCTGAGCTACAGAGCTCAGTGTGAACTACAAAGCAATACCCTGTCTCAAAAAGAAACACAAAACACGAAAAGACAAAACAAAAACCTACCTGATTAATAACTGAAGCCAAATACCATGCACTAGGTAGGCATTCTTTAACATACCTCTTTATGTCAAAGTCACAAAGGTAGGGAAAGGGCAGAGCAAACCTTTTGATTATGACTTCTAGGTTGACCATGGACTTTAAGAGACCTAGAAACAAAAACCAGCTCCTCAACCATTTAGACAACCATCCTATGCACTAATAGTCCCACTTCTATGAGGCTCGAATGCTCTAAATAGGATCGAGTAAGTTCTATTGTTAGGAAATGTCAATTTTAAGCAAGTTTTTTTTTTCTTTTTTTGAGACAGGGTCTCGCTTTGTAGTTCAGGCTGGCCCTGAGCTCACTATGTAGCCCAGACAAGCCTCGAACACAGCAATCGCCTGTCTCTGCCTCCCGACTGCTGGGATTACAGGCATGAGCCCCCACGCCCCCACACCCGGCACTGTGATATGTGGTATTGATTGCTGGTGGGTGTGAGTCACCATGCCCAGCATTAAACAAGTATTTTTACAGTAAATTATAGTTGTAAAAAAGGAACTGAAAAGTAGCTGCAGTATCCACTGGTCATGTGTTCCACTTCCTTGAAGAAACAGGAAAATCAAAGAATGCTGATGAAACTTTCCCTATTCTCAATGTTAAATTTGTTTCAGTTTTCCTAGTTGTTGTTGGGAACAAACATAAATTATCTGTATAACCTTCTTTGCTAAATCTTTTATCAATAAATTAGCTGCTGTTGGGCGGAGATTTAGCTCAGTGGTTCCAGCGCCTGCCTAGCAAGTGCAAAGGTCCTGAGTTCACAAGTGCAAGGTCCTGAGTTCAATCCCGGTAACCACATATAATGCTGGGCATGGTGACTCACGCCCACCAGCAATCAATGCCACATACCACAGTGCCAGGCATGGTCGCTCACACCTATAATCCCAGCACTCAGGAGGCAGAGACAGGAGGATTGCTGAGTTTGAGGCTTGCCTGGGCTACATAGTGAGCTCAGGGCCAGCCTGAACCTGAACTACAAAGTGAGACCCTGTCTCAAAAAAAAAAAAAATTAGCTTCTGTCTATGTCTAGGGGCACAATCACATGACTAGACTTAAAATTTCTGATGATATGATAAGCCTGCTCAGGAAAACAGAATAGTTGACTCACAAGAAGTTATCCTGGATTTGGAATCTGAAAAAGGCTCCATAACTGTTTATTGTTTACACTATAATTTCAGTCGGCAGTAAATTGCTTGATGTGTGAGCTTAACATTCCTTTATGTATAGACATTTCTCAAATACTTTCACATAGTAAAGAATGTGAATTTTAAAAATTGGAAATTTTCAAAAGGCCTAATATACAGCCACACACAAAACAGCTTTGTATGCGAAAACATTAATTCAAAAAGCTGACAACATAGGTAATAGCAGCAGAGAGAGTAGACTGCATAGAGATTTTAGTGAATGTTTTGAGTGAAATAGGGAAGAAAAGAATCATAGTACAGCTTAACTCCAAGTAACTGAGCAACTGAAAGAATTTAAAGTGCAACTATATGGATGCAGGCCATCTTATGTGGGAGAAAGGGAGGAACAAAATGGTGAAAGTGAAAAAAAGATATAAAGTGGGTAGAGAGCTAGTCAGTGAGTGTCCAAAGATCCTATTTAAGAGCCAGGGATTGAGGTGCATGTCTAGAATCCCAGCATTTAGAAGGCTGAGGCAGGAAGACCAAAGGTTGCATTCAGTCTGGGATACATGGTGAGACCTTGTCCAGAGGGAGGCAGATGGGTTAAAAAAAAAAAAAAAGAAAGGGGGAGGGAAGCAGGGGAGGAAGGGAAAGAGGGAGAATGAATGAATGATTTTATAACTATTCGTGTGTTGAACACTCCAATAGGTCTGGAAGCAACCTGAGGGCAAGCACCACAGCATAATCATCTTTGTAACCTCTTTACAAGTACAATGAGAAGCATATGTGTGATGTATTCACCATTTTTCAGTGCATTCTTCAGTATACACAAAATTTAAGGCAGGCTCTGCAAAGACCAGAACTTGGCAGCTAACAAGATTGAAGTTGAAGTGTCCACTGACACGACATAAGAGAAAATGCAATCAAGGTGTCCACAGACACAACATAAGAGAATATGCTCATTACTGATAGAGATAAAACCTTGCCTATCTTTGAAGACTTCTAACCCTGGCTGATATATTTAAGGTCAGGAGAAAAGGACTGCAGTCTTTCACGTTGGCTTTAAGCTTTCAAAGTTACCAAGCGCAATTTCACGCTGTTACTCATTCAACCGACACTTTCTGAGCACTACATATGGGCCAGGTAACAAACTGAGTGCTAAATAAAAAGGAACAATATAAGCAATTCCTTCCTTGTCAGGGTTTATAATCTAGTAGGTTCGGTGTGCAAAAACAGTCGTGGGATTAAGGACGAGAGCGATTTATTCTCCCAGGGCTGAGGGAGAAGAGAAAGCACAATAAAAGATGGCATCCGAGATAGGTTTTAAATGATGCTAGAGTTGAACCACCAGGTACTGGTTCTAAAGTGTCACCGTTTGGTCAGAGTAGAGAAAGTCTCATACTGATCCCAAATGAATCCCATAAATACTGAAGGAGGCAGTCTCATCAGCAATCATCCCCATTTTACTGGAGAACCCGTGAATCAGAAAGCAAAGAGAGAAACCCCAGGTGACACAGTGTGTCACGTGAGATGCTGGACCCTGGTCTCAGATCCAAGACTCAGCACAATTGCGAGCTATACCCAGATTGGGGAAGTCCAAGCACCGGAATGTGGCAAGGGTCTGGACCCGGAAGTTGAGGTGGGGCCTGAGAAGAGATTTACCCCCTACAACCATCCTCCGGTCTCAGCAATGCCCTCTGGCCCATGCCTCTCAATCACTCACCCTCCGCTCGGCGAGAGGAAGTCAGTGTCGTCCTCGTCCCCAGCACCGAACATAGCGTTGGCTTTCGCCCCAGAGGTGAAGGAGGTCCGATGCTGCCAGGGCCTGTCACTGCAGACGTCGTAAAACGCCGCGGCAGCCTACTGCTTTCCGGCAGGACAAACTTACACACTTGCTCAACCGAGAGGAGACTGGACTCTGGAGAAGGTGGAGCAAAGGCAAATGAGAGGTCGAGCGTCTCGTGGCGTAAGGCCTCTCCAGCCCGAAGAGGGGGCGGAGTTCCGAGGATCTGTGCGTGGATTGGGCGGCGAGCTCAAGGGGCGGGGCGGGGGCGGGAACCCGCGGCCTCGGTGGCAGGGGTGGACACGTCGAGCGGGACAGAAGTGACGGGGGCTTCTGAGAAGTCAAGAGCGAGTGACGAATTCAGGTTCTGAGAGGGAGGAGTCTGTGGTTGAACTCGACCTGGGAAGGTAAGGCCTCCTTCCCCTTCTCACAACACAGAAATGGGACCGACCTTTCCCCTCCGGGGCAAGGACCCTCCGCCTCGTGTCTTCTGGGCGGAAGGAGAAAAATACCGGGGCTGGGAGTCTGGAGACCGGTGCCTTGGACTGGCTCCTACGGCCTCGTAGCTGGAGTGACCTTAGGCAGGTTGATGGACACCTCAGCTTACCCTTCTATGCAGTGGCCCAAGGGTCCAGTGCCTCCTTGTGCCGGCTTTGTCGAGAATCTTTTAAACCTCAGATATTATTGAATCCAATTTCAGTGTCCTTATGCTCCCAAAATTTGCAGACAAGGAATTGAAGGGACAGAATAAAGAGCAGACCGGGGATAGGTGCGTGGTCCGTTCTGAATTTAAACTAGTGTGTGAACGAAAACCTTACTAGCCCTAAGTACTGTGTATCCTTATAGAATGATTATTGCGACGAACGGCTTGAGCAAAGACCTCTTTCTAGAGTCCACGCCAGTGAAATGCAGAAGAACTGGGTATTCCGAAGGTGGCTGATAGAAAGGAGAAAATTTTTGGAGGTAGAAAATCTCCAGTCTAGCTTAAGATTGGGTTTCGCTGAGTTTTTCTGCCCAGATCCTAGGTCAACATCAGTTATAGTCGACTTTTTTGCCTCCAGATTCAACTGTCTTTATATTTTACAAAAATATTTCTTAATTTAACCTGGTGTCATTCTTGGACAATCTTGTATGAGATCTAGCTTAGCCAGGTTGTAGATAAGCAAATAGTATTCCAGTGTAGTGTCCACTTCCACAAATCTCCTTAGAAGACTTTCACCCATGGGGCCTCCTCTCATTCTCTTACGTGAATGTTTTAGTCCATCGGCATGATGCTAAAGTGACTGGTAGCTTCCTGTTAGGGGACTGTGTACCTTTTGGCACTTTCCCTGTTGGGTTTTTATTATAGTTTGCATACTTCTAAATTGTACGCCTTCTTACCCATAATTGGGTTCTCATAAATTCTTTATTAGATTGAATAATGGAATTTATTCTTGTTCCCTTATTCCTTAATTAACTCTCCTAGATTTTTTTTTTTTCCCGTGTGACCCAAAGAGACCAGCAATGGCTCTTGTCTTTTATAGGTAGCTTCCAGAAAGATAAAAGTGCTGTACTGGCTCTGAACTATCTGGGTAGCATAGTCTCTTTTGTTAAGTGAAGGTGATTGTACTGTTGTCTAAAACTCTAGGGGAGGAAGTAGAAGGGAATAGGATAGCTAGAAATATTATATGTGACAATAGTTTTTATAAGTAAATTGTTTCTCTATTTAACTGAGGATAGGCCTATTGGCCCAGTTCTTGTTTATTTTAAAGATTAAGATCATTAAAGTAGTAAAAGCTGACAGTGTTAGAACAATAATGCATTACACCAGAACTTGTTGCTGTAGCTCTATTAGAATGTGAATCTCTGTTTAAATGTGAATCTATGGGGTGGTGTTAACTAGATACATAACCTTTCTAACCCTTCTTTCCAATATGTGTCACTCCAGCACAGAAACATTTTTCAAGATACTTTTAAAAACTGCCAAGGACACACTTGAGCTCTTATCTTGCATTCTTGGATGGAGAAATTTTTTATCCATTGTGTTTAAGTGGCCTATTTTACATATTCAGAAATCCTAAAATTGGCCTTTTTGGTGATTGAAATTACAGACATGCATATCCAGGGTTATGGGAACATAGCTGCTGATTCTCATGGCCAGAACCAGGAAGAGAAAGATAGTGGGGAGTCTTCCTCAGTCTTTCAGGCTTCAAACTGCAGGTTTGGATACACTTGAATAGCCACTGCTTTCCTGAATTAGAATATTTTCAGACCAGTAATACTGAACTAGGAATCAGCGAACCTAAGTTTCTCTCCTAGCCCTTTAATTTACTCTGAGTTTAGCCCACACTCCATAAGCACTTAGTAGAAGTGTATCAGATCTAGACACATCTGAGCATTGCTAGGGATACCAAGGTAAGTGAGGCACAACCTTCATCTCAAATTTGAATCAAGTAAAGTTATAATTGATCAAGTCATATCGTGAGTTTGGTATAGGGTTATAAGTTGAATAGCTTAGGAGAGTTAGTGTAGTGTTTTTTTTCACTCATACACTAAAATCAAAAGAATGCCTATGTTCAAAGCCAGGGATGGGCCGAGTGTGCTAGTGCATGCTTCTAATCCTAGCACTAGGAAGCTGAGACAGGGGATCACCATGAGTTCGAGGCCAGCCTGAGCAGCATAGCAAGGTCAAGGTCAGCCTGAATTACATAGCAATACCCTGCTTCAGCAAGCAAAACAACAACAACAAAAGCCAGAGTACAATTCAAGAACTGTGAACTGAATGCCAACTGCTACTGTGCTGAGTATTGTATGATATAAGAAAATCTCCTCAATGAGGCTATAGTCAAGTAGGGGGTAATTAGAATACATATATAACCATAAAGAAGACGTAGCAAAATAAGTAGTGTAAGAAGAAGAAATTAATTTTAGGATTTCAAAGGAGGAAGAGATCGTATCTAGTCTGAAGGAGAAGACAGGGTTAGATAATGGGCTTTGAAGATGAGTAGGATTTCAAATTTAATTGTGAGGAAGTAAGGCTTTCCAGGTCAGGTTGGGGTGGCAGCTTTGGCAAGTATACAAGGCAGAAAAAAAGCACAAATTCCCTACAAGACAGGATTTGCCCTTATATTACAAAGTTAGGACAATTAATAGGTTAACCCTCCCCCAAAATTTCCAACTTAAAGTATAAATATTCTTTGCCATTCTTTTAACCTTAATCTTCAGCCTTTTCTTGGAGTGTGGCTTTCAGGGGTTGTCATCCAAATTTTATCTCAGCCTGGTACCTGTTTTGAAGTTTTATTGAAACAACCATGTTCATTGATTTACATTTTGTCTATGGCTACATCCTATAAAAGCAGGAAACCATGTGGCCCACCAAGCCTAAAATGTTTACTATTTGGCCTTTTATAGAAAGAGTTTACCAGGGCTGGGGATTTAGCTCAGCAGTTCCCATGTCTGCCAGGGAAGCACAAAGTCCAGAGTTCGATCCCTGGTACCACATACCACAGTGCTGGGCGTGGTGTCTCACATCTGTCATCCCAGCACTAGGAAGGCAGAGGCAGGAGAATTGCTGTGAGCTCAGGGACAGCCTGAATTACAAAGAAAGAACCTATCTAAAAAAAAAAAGAGTTTACCAATCCCTGAACTGTATTATTTGATTTTTTAAAATGTGATACTGGGGATCAAAATCAGGACCTTGTGCTTGCCAGTCAGGCACAGCACCACTGAGCTACATTCCCAGGATATTTATGTTTCTTTAACACACACTGACTAAAGTCACTTGCAAAGCAGTCTGCATACAGACTCTTTCTAGGTGTTTATAAAAATTTCCTGGCAGCCTTGATAGTGACTCTCCCATACCTAACAGCAGATTGTCTGTGTCAAGTGGTTCACCTTTATTCTTTCCAAAGCATTCAACTTGACTTTCACTTTTAAAAAAAAATTGCTTTATAGGCTAACGTGAAACAGTAGTTATACTCCTAAGCTCTGCAGTAAGTTGCTTTGCTACTTACTGTGTTGGCCCTGGGCAAGTTGCTCAGTTTCTCCCTCTGTAAAACAAGGGTAATGATAGAATTTCCTGGAATTCTTGCGAAGATTATGAGTTAATTCACATAAAGCACTAAGAACAATGCCTGACAGGTAGTGAGTACTCAATTAATGTTAGCTACTGCTATCATTTTTCCCATTTATACTTCACTGCTTTACTCTAAGTTAAATTATGTATTTACAACAATAACTGGCATGAATTATTTATGAATGACACCCTTGATAAAAACACAACTTCACTGAGAGAAAGAACAGAAAAGCTGATCCTGTGATATCAGAGAACGCCCTCTCCAGTGTGTATAAAATACACATAGAAAAGTTATACATTCAGATTGAAAAAGGAATCTCACAACTATATTTGTCAGATACCTTTAAGACCAAGATGACCACTTTGCACTTAAATCAATAGGAAATGGAATTTTTCATTGTGAATGACATGATTTTAAAAAATCAAATGGATTAGAAATGTTTCAAGTAAAAACTAAAAGTTTGCATAGCACTACTCAATATAAGTCCCTTCATTTTTTTTCCAGTAGTCCTTGAACATGAAGTTGTGAGGATTAAAGGAGATAAAGAGCATGTAGAGCACTATTAGTAATCTGTTAAAAAAAAAAAACTTCAACCCAGTTTTCTTTTGGATTATAATTTCAGTTTTGAATTGAAAAAAATAAAGGTTCCAGACTGAGTGTGAATAAAATGAAATGATTGCTCGGAAGATAACAATTTATATTGTCCTTGAGTCAATTTCTGTTCCCTATTTCCAACTTGGCCATTGATTCTACTTTATACTTTCCCACCAGAAATGCTATAAGGAAAAGATGATACAGTTATCACTAGAAAAGCGTTTACCGTGACCAGATGACTTCACCCAGTAGATGTCACATAAGTCAGTGACCAGGCAGCATCCAGATAGCTCTGCCAATTGGTCCAGTAGGCATGACTGCGGGCCAATAGGGAGGCCAGATGCCTGTCCTTACAGATGCAGGTCCTAGCAAAACAAAACCATTTTAAAAACTTTCTGCTCTCCTGTAGCTTGTGACTAAGTATGACAAGTCATCAGAAGTCTCAGAGTTAATACAACAGGCAATTTATGCCAAAAGGAATTTCATGGTAGGCACTGGGAAGGAAATGCTTTTGAAGTTCTATTGTTTTGAGTTATATCATTTCATGATTTAGGTAACATCCCCAAGCAGGGCAGGGGGCATCCTTAGGAATGCAAAGCCCTGCAGAGAAGGAAAAGGTTGTAAAGGCTCCACCTTACCTCTCTTCCTTTACACAATGGCCCTAAGACTTTGTATACAACCTGCTTTTGTAGGCTGAGGACATTATGCAATACAGTGTAATGAGATGGAAGCCTGCTTCTCAAAAGTAAATATGAGAAATCATTTGGAAGGAGCACAAAGACAGCAAATGCTAGTAACCAGTGACATGTTAAAGAACCTATTTAACTGAAGTTGTCTTTCCTGAAATAGAGTTATTCTAGAACTATGATAAATGTTTATGTAATTTTGAAGCAATTTAGAGCCCCTAAAATGTAGTTATTCCATTTATGAAAGAGGAATGCTAGAACTGTGTACCCACAGGCCCTTATTCCTCTCCCCTATCTCTTCTGCTGGCTTGTTAATGAACTCCCGTGCAACCCTATGCATAATCTATATCTTAGATATCTCAAACTATTTTAATTATGTTTCCCTCTTCCACTAGACTAGGCTTCTTTAGAATAAGGAGTTCATCATAGTACCTTCATTTAGTAAATATATAATAAATATTGAGTGATGAAGGAATTAAGTTCTTAGGGTCATATAGCTAATAAACCTCAAGAGCCAGATCTTAAACCTGGGTCTTCTAGACCCCTACCCTAGAACTTTTTCCACTATACCATTCAGCTTCTTCTCTCTGAGGTTTGGATGGTTTGTTTCTTTGTGTTTTTTTGAGACAGGGTCTCACTTTGTAGTTCAGGCTGGCCCTGAGCTCACTATGTATGTAGCCGAGGCAAGACTCGAACTCAGCCATCCTCCTGCCTCTGCCTCCCGCATGCTGAGATTATAGGCTTGAGCCACCAAGCCTGCCATTTGTAGTACGTGGTACTGATGGCCAGTGGGCGTGAGCTACCACCCCCAGTATTGTTGTATGTAGTCACCAGGAATCAAACCAGGGACCTTTCCCTTGCTAGGCAGGCGCTGGAACCACTGAGCTAAATCTCTGGCCCTGTTTGTTTGTTTTTTGACACAGGGTATCACGGTATAGCTCAGATTGGCTTTGAACTCACTATGTATCCCAAGCTGGCCTTGAATTCCTGGGGATCCTCTTGCCTTACCTCTGAGTCCTGGGATTATAGGTGTGTGCCACCATATCCGGCTTCTGTCAGATTTTTTAACACCTCTTATTTTCAATTAAATTTTCTTACTGCACTTTCACTAACTTATCCTTTATTAATGAATGTTTTGAGAAGACTCACATTCCTATTATCCTGTGTTATGTTTGTATTTTCCTAATAAATGAAAAAAAAGAACTTTTAAAGGATTTTCTAGTTTCTCCCTTATACCATATTAATTCCCAGGCATGCCAACATTTGCACCTAGACAGATGAAATCCTATGTAACTAAAGAAATTTTTAAATATTTTGTTTCCTTTTGATTATACCAAAAACATGGTTAAAGAAATGCTTTGCCAGTACATATGTGCCTGACTAGCAGATGTTCTTTTAACCGAACTATAAAAGACTATAAGCTAGTGGTGGCAAACCTATGGCACATGTGCCACAGCCACTGTCTGTATCATTGAAAGCTCTGAAAGGTTCACCGTCACTGCTTATACTTTAAGTGACATGACATTGAGTTCCATTTGTGACTTGATGTCTCCAAGATTATTTTTCACAACTAAAAAGCAAGTAAAATATTAATATTTCATATTTAATCTACTTTAAAACAAGAAAGTATTTACCATACATTGTTTTATTTGATCATTATAATCATGTGAGAGTCTCGGGATAGATGTTTTTATATCTATTTTTTAAGTAAAGAATCTAGTTTCATTGAGTTTGGGTGATTTGCTCAATATCACTTAACTGTCAATGTGGCAAACTTGGGCCAAGGGCTCACAGTGCTATTTATGAAGCACTTTTAAATCTTTACAGAAATTATACTACAGTACTCATGGTTAACAGATCAGAAACATGTTAGAACTACCAAACGTCCAGAAAAAGGAGTATGAAAGGGTGCTTCTCCTGATTGCGTTATTTCAGGATGTGGCTTAGCCAGCAACAAAGGGTATCAGAGAAGTGGAGTATAGTAGCTGAAAGATCCACTCCCCAGTGGACTTAGGCACTTCTGTCATTGTATAACGAAAAGTCCTTTTCAGTGTGTTTGTTTGGCATATCAAATTTGAGATGTGCTATTGGACCAAGCAAATAAAAAACTTCTCTACAGGCCTTTGTGAAAGGTAGTTGTATACTTGATCTTCTTTGTACAGAAAGGTGGGAATGGGTAAGAGAAATAAGAGCTTCTGTGTTATTTGCCACCAAAACAGGATATGTGAAGCTAAAAAATGCTTCAGTTTAGTTGCTTCCTTACAAATTATCTGGAGGAAAAGGACAGTTGAGGAAAAAGGTTAATAACTCAATTTTTAAATTTAATTTTTTTTAAAATACAAACTATTGGACTGGGGATTTAGCTCAAGTGGTACCATACTAAACTTGGATGCACAAGGGCCCAAGTTTGACCCCCAGTACCGCAAAATAAATAAATACAATACAATACAAACTGTTACAAATTTTTCCAGATTGTTGCACAGAGTACACCTTGATTTATTTCCTAATACATGTGTCTTGGAGATTATTCTATATCAGTGTATAGAACTTCCTCATTCTTGCTTATGACTGCATTCTCTTTTGTCAGAATATGATAACTTATTTAACCAGTTCCCTATCAATGAATATTTAGTTTGTATTTTTCTGTTATAGGCGTTCCTGCAATGAATAACTTTGTGTATGTAATTGTTCACATATGTCCCAGTATATCTGTAGAATAAATATTTAGAAGTTATCTCAAAGGATACATGCATCACACCAATGAAGACTTCTAGTTCTCATCTGTTAAGACTTTAATACCAGTGAGTAAGTTAAAGACATGAAAAGTATCATTTTCTTGGACAATCTTAATGTTTATATCTTACTGTTCAGAGACTAAGTCTTAAGTAAGGGCCATGTGTACGTAACCTCATCAAATTATGTTGAATTGTGGACTCTACTGCGTTAGCTACATCACAGTCCTGCAGACTTTTATGATACTTTTCAGTATGCTGTTGCTCGAGAGCTAAGTTGCAAAGTGAATATTGCAGATTCAAACAAAGATTGTCTCCTGTGTTTACCAGTACTTACCAAGTAGAAGATTTGCTTTTCATTATAACCCACATAGGGAATGAAAACTGAAAGATAAAATGACAACAGCCTAACTAATACCTGTATATTTTTTCAGTTTTCTGAGATATTTTTGGTGATTATGAGGTATGTAATAACTTTTTTTTTTTTGAGACAGGGTCTCGCTTTGTAGTTCAGGCTGGCCCTGAGCTCACTATGTAGCCCAGGCAAGCCTCAAACTCAGCAATCCTCTTGCTTCTGCCTCCCGAGCACTGGGATTACAGGCGTGAGCCACCACGCCCAGCACTGTGGTATGTGGTATTGATTGCCGGTGGGTGTTGGTCACCACGCCCAGCAGGTTACCAGGGATCAAACTCAGGACCTTGTGCTTGCAAGGCAGGCACCAGAACCACTGAGCTAAATCTCTGGCCCAACCGCTATCTTTTTTAATGTCAGAATCTCCAGTGGCCACTAAGTCAGAGGAGTTTAGTAAATACTTGTTGAATTAATTTGGGATAGATACCAATATGGTCCATTCTCTCCTTTGCTATATTCTCAAGTGTCACATCCTTCCCTTTCCCTACACAACCATGGCAGACCTTTCTAGCCATTCTTTTGCATATTTAGTATAGTTCAGGAAAAAAAAAATAAGAGGCCAAGTAATTACTGTATCTGGAAGAGGAATATATATCTGATTAAGTAAATGCAAATATGTATCTTTCTGACTTTCACTGCAATTCTTTGTGCTACAATTAAAAATTGGGAAATTATTTATTTTGCTATGCAGTAGTATAGCTATGGCAGTACTTGTAGGAACAACAGAACTATACAACTTAAACATGTACTTTTTATTCTCACAAATTTATTTGTATGTATGAAATCATCAAGATCAAAGTAAAGATTAGATAAATAGGAACTCCAACTTATATAAGCTATATATTTGGAAGACAATTTTGATTAGTGTTGATTGTTCTTATTTTAGAATAAAGAAACTGGGTCTCACTTTGTAGTTCAGGATGGTCCTGAGGTCTCTGTGTAGCCCAGGCAAGCCTCAAACTTGGCAACCCTCCTGCCTCTGCCTGCCGAGTGCTGGGATCACAGGCTTGAGTCACCAAGCCCGGCATTTGTGGTATGTGGTACTGATTGTCAGTGGGTTTGAGCCACCACACCCAGTATTGTATATGGTTACCGGGGATCAAAGCAGGGACCTTGTGCTTGCTAGGCAGGCACTGGAACCATTGAGCTAAATCTCCAGCCCCTGAAATAGCATTTTGAACTCAGTTTTTTTCTTCCCAGACTTGCAATGAGATTACTATAAAACTATAAGAAATTTATGATATAAATAGATTACAGATATGCAAATACCAGATCTTTTCTTTGATATGAGCACCTGTAGATGTAAATGAGTCCTAGAAGGTATGATAGTTTTTGTAAAATAGGAAATATCCAAAGGGAATTTGGTGTGGGAACAACGTAATGAGGGGAAGGAATAAATATGATTCTGAAAGAAAATAAAAGAACATGTATATAGGGGGAGGGGGAGAGGAATATGGGTAAAAATGAGAATTAACTTGTATCATATACTGTTACAAATTCTCCAATGTTGTGTGTGATTGTGAGCTGTATATAAAATGTACCAATAAATAATTCAATTAAAAAAATTTATGAGAGGCCAGGCATGATACTGCATACCTATGACCCCAGTACTCAGGAGGTTCACTGGGTTTGAGGCCAGCTTAAATTTCATTGTGAGACTCTGTCCCATAAAGTCAAAAAATTAAAAAAAAAATCTTATCAGAAAATAGAAAGGCAGAAGCTAGGAAATTTGAAACATTTCAAAGAAAATGTAATTCAGATTGGACTCAGATTGAAGAAAATGAGTGACCATGTAATGAACATGGGTGAAGGACACTCTTGTCAGTAAAGTTAGGCAGTGAGGAATCACTTACACACCTGTGTAAGTTCCAAATTGAGAGCAGCAGAGATTAGAAAGAAGAGTTGGCTATAGAGTAATCTGTGGAAAACACAGCAAGGACTTGGGAATTTATAGCTATGTCACTTTTGGAAGGAATAGTAGATATAAAAATAATAATGATTTATCAAGGACCTGCTATGTTTAAATATTTATGCTTAAATAAATGTTTAAATACACAGTCATGAAGAGACTACCTGAGGCAGAGGACTAACATTTAAAATATACAAAGAACTCAAAAAATTGAAGACCCAATCAAGAAATGGGCTAAAGAAAATGAACAGACACTTCACAGAGGAAGAAATACAAATGGCCAACAAATACATGAAAAGATGTTCAACTCATCTGGCTATTAGAGAAATGCAAATTAAAACAATACTAAGATTTATGTTCCTCTGGAAAAACGGCAGTCATTAGGAAATCAAACAATAACAGCTACTAGGGTGGTTGTGGTGAAAAAGGAACTCTCCTATGTTGTTGCTGGGAATACAGACTAATACAACCTTATGGAAGTCAGTATGGAAATTTCTCAAAGAATTAAAATTAGAAATTCCATTTGACCTATGTATCTCCACGCTAGGCATCTTCTCCAAAGAGCTTCAGTAATCACAGCAATACTTGCATACCATTGTTTATAGCAGCATAATTCATAGTAGTTAAATCCTGGAAGCAGCCTCAACAGATGAATGGATAAACAAAATGTGATATCTATATATAGTGGAATACTATTCCACTATTAAAAAATTACAAATTTGAGGCATTTATAGTAAAATGGATGACCCTGGAAAATATAATGTTAAGTGAAATAAATCAGACACATAAGCTTGAATGCTGTATGTTAGCTCTCATTTGAGTGAGGCAAAGTAAGAAAGAAAATGAGAAAAGATGCATAGAGTGGGACAAAGGACTGATCTTATTCAATAGGGAAATGTTCCAAGGGAATAAGGAGAGAGGTATGCAGGAGGGGAAGGGGAAATGAGAGGAATTAAGACATGCCCTGTACGAGAAACTAATAACCCAAATCAATATAGACAGTTTAAACCATAACATATGCTGAGACAAAAGTATCAACAGGTACCAGAAAGGTGATTGGGGAACCAGAGGAAGAAGAGGATGGAGAGGAAGGGGAAGAGAATTTTTAAAAAGCTAGCTGCAATATGTACATGTAACCATTCCCTGAAACAATTGTAGACTCTATGAATTACAAGCACATACTAATAAAATAAAATTAAAATAGGGCCGGAGATTTAGCTCAGTGGTTCCAGTAACTGCCTAGCTAGCACAAGGTCCCTGGTTTGATCCCGGTAACCACACACAACAACAGTGGGCTTGGCCCACCAGCAATCAGTACCACATACAACAGTGCTGGGCGTGGTGTCTCACGCCTATCATCTCAGCACTCGGGAGGCAGAGGCAGGAGGATTGCTGAGTTCCAGGTTTGCCTGGGCTGCATAGTGAGCTCAGGGCCAGCCTGAACTATAAAGCGAGACCCTGTCTCAAAAAAAAAAATTAAATTAAAATAAATGCACACCCAGGATATAGATAGAGCTGTTGACCATCTTTTAGAGGAAACTAACCTGCCCTCTTAACAACTATGCTGTTGCCTTAGTGAACTCACTGAGGCAGTGATATCAACTCTTAAAACAATCCTATGAGATAGGTTACTTTCATTATCCTTATTTTAGAGCTGAGACACAGAGTTATTAAGTAATTTGCCCAAGGGCCCACAACCAGTAAGTACAGCTTTACCAGTTAGTAAATAACTATAGATCCTTGTGTATTTGGCAAGTTGCTGTAACAAAGGGAAAATACCTTTTCTGCCCACATCTTCCTTCTCATGTTTGGTGGACTTGTCAGGATCTCACAGCCAATTCCAACCTCAGAATTGTAGTTGTTGGTTAGGGAGACATTCTGGAGTACTCAACTAGAAGCAAATCCCCCCCCCCCGGTTCTGGGAAGCAAATTTTCAATTTATGGTCCCACACATGCTTGGTAAGTGCTATGCTGAGCTACATTCCCAGCACTGGAAGAAAATCTTAAATCTTAAATTCATTAATCATATTGGGAATTACATACCACAATTTCTTTACATAAAATTAAATTCACTTCTTGCTGGGCGTGGTGGCTCACGCCTGTTATCCCAGCACTCAGGAGGCAGAGACAGGAGGATTGCTGGGTTCCAGGCTTGCCTGGGCTACATAGTGAGCTCAGAGCCAGCCTGAACTACAAAGCGAGACCCTGTCTAAAAAAGGAAAAAAAAAAAAAAGAATTTTAGTAACTCACCCAGAGTTCCAAAGACATGAGGGCCTACAGTAGTCAGCAGTCTAATTCCAAGGACAAGGAGGGCTCTTGCTCTTGCTGTTTCTTCTTTGGCAAAGTGCCTCATGGAGGAGATGAGTAAGATTGGTAAATTGGAAAATGATAAACAATTTGAAATGTGTCTGATAAGTAAGTGTTAAAGCTCCTGAAATGTTAAAATGTGTAAAGTGTATCAACTGTTATTCACAGTCTATTTAGAAAAGACAGATATGCATGTTTCTCATTAAAGCTATTACATCTGCCTAAACTTTTCTAACTGAATAGTCTTAAGATGAGTTATTTCATCCCTTAACTACGGGAACAGTGACCAGGAAAGCTAATTTACCTAATTGATGTGAATACCACAACTAAGATTTCTAATCTTACATTCTTTAAAAATTGTACTCATTATGAAGTTAAAAGTAGACTCCAAACCATTAATGGACTGAGAATTATCCAAAAAAGTTTAGGCAGTAGTTAGAAATTATGACTCTTTGACAGCATTTACCATTCAACAATTCACACAAGACCTTACAATCAGAGGTGATCTGATTTTTAAGAGTAGTCTCTACAGTTCTGCTGCTAATTCTGCAAATATGCAGAATGTCGTTTGAGTAAAAAGAATGCTGAAATGAGTCCTGGGGCTCAGGGGCTTGGAAGTCCATTTTCATCTCACTTAGAGCCATGTAGAGGACAGGGAGCCAAAAATAATATAGTTAACACTAGTAACAAATAGCCTGTGCCATAGCATCATGTAAAGCACTAAGACAGAGCTACATTGAGGTAGGTAACTTAGATTTACCTTCTGAACAACTTACTGGGCAAGAATTTTGGGCACTTGATAGAATGCTTGAATAATTTGAAACTGGTTACTATGTCTCCTAAAAGGAATAAATCTGTATTCCTTTTTATAAAAAGTGTTGCTATTTCCTTATTTTACTTTTTCTGAGTTGCCTCCGAGAAACAAAAAACTAATTTTGTGTTAAGAGACAGGAACATAAAATTTATTTAAAAAAAAAAAAGAATCGGAGTACTAATGGTGACTGTGGTCTTAGTTACTTTCTCCTCACTAAGACACAATACTTGACACCCACAATTTAAAGGAGGAAAGGTTTGTTTTGGTTTGTAGTTTGTAGAGATTTTAGTCCGTAGACCACTGGCTCCAAAGCAGAGGCCATGGCAGAGGAAGAACAGCTCATGACATGCAGTGAGAGGCAGAGAGAGGGGTCAATGGAAGAGAGAAGGAGATAGAGTCTCTCTAACACTGCAGTGTGAGACCCTTTCCAGCCACATCTCCAGTGGCCCACCTCATCCAACCGGGCTTCATCTCCCAGATCACATTTAGCTATAAACTCATCAGTGGACTGACTGATCCACTGTTGAGTATCACACATCCATGATCCATTCACCTCCTCAAAGCTCACCTATAAGGATATGAGGCTTTGTTGGGGTGGACCATCTCGGTATAAACCATAGCAGGCTGCCCTGTCACCTGGGCTGGTCAGTTAACTTTTTTTTTTTTTTTTTTTGAGACAGGTTCTCACTTTGTAGTTCAGGCTGGCCCTAAGCTCACTATGGTGCCCAGGCAAGCCGTCACAAACTCAGCAATCCTCTTATCTCTGCCTCCCGAGTGCTGGGATTACAGGCGTGAGCCACCACGTCTGGCATTGTGGTATGTGGTGTTGATTGTTGGTGGGTGTGAGTCTCCACGCCCAGCATTATATGTGGTTACCGGGGATCGAACTCGACCTTGCGCTTGCGAGGCAGGCACCGGAACCACTGAGCTAACCCTCTGGCCCTCAGTTAACATTTTGTATCTTGTCTTTTCTCTGTAAAATGAGTAGCCATTCTTGTTTAATGCAGGCCTGTCATTTAAATGGAATTAAGTTTGAAAATATACAATACCACTGTGGTTAAGAGAGAAATGTGCCTGGGAATATGCTACAAAAGTAAATGAAGTTGCTGTTGGATCCTAACTTAAAATCAATCAACAAATATTTATTGAGTACCTACCTAAAAGGTGTGTTTTCTGCACAAAATCTTAAGTGTGCCTTACCATGCATTCTATAAGCAAACTGTGAATGATTTTCTTTGATTTATTTGTTGAGCACTCAGAAAATAATGACCTCCCCTCCCTTTTTCTACAATTATCTTGTTTGAACATTGTAACCACCCTGAAGGGAGACAATATAATGTTACCTCTATGTTCCTGTCAATTTCAAATGATACAGTGAAACACAGAGACTGAAAGTAGTTCTCAAGAGGGTAATTTTGCCCTAAAGGATTTTTGTAAATATCTGGAGACATTTTTAGCTGTCACTGTAATGAGCAAAGGCCAGAAATATTATTAAAATCTACAAATCACAGGACAGTTCATATAACAGAATTATCTAGTTCAAAATGTCTATAACATTGAGGTTGAGAAAATAAACATACTCAAAAGAACTCAACATAATGGAGTTAGAAGCAGAATCCAGATCTTGGACTCAGCCTAGTTTAATTCTCATTGTTCTTAATACAGGGCATTGAAAACTGGAATTACACAAGGCCTAAATGAGTTAATAATGTTTTGATGGAGGTACAGGTGAAAAGTGGGCTTTATTTTAGATCATTCTCCATATAAAATACAGATTGTAGAGTCCAGTAGAAATCTGTTCAGCACAGAATGTCTTCTGATGTTCTACCACCTATGTTCCTCCCAGAACTTTGTCTGCCTTCCTTCTATTTATTTATTTAGCTAGTGAGTATCAATTTGAGTCATTTATCCAAGTGCAGTTAAAATGGACACAGTTCCTTTAGCAACTTCTGTGGGTAGAACATACTGCCAACCTGCAGATCCATAGGACTTTTATGGGAAATATTACCAAATGACAATTAGTAAAACCAGGATACAAATACTGTCTGACTCCAAATTCTTTTTTTTTTTTTTTTTTTTTTTTTTTTTTTTTTTTTTTTTGAGACAGGGCCTGGCTTTGTAGTTCAGGCTGGCCCTGAGCTCACTATGTAGCTCAGACAAGCCTTGAACTCAGCAATCCCCCTGTCTCTGCCTCCCGAGTGCTGGGATTACAGGCATGCGCCACCACACCTGGCATTATGGTATGTGGTATTGATGGCTGGTGGGCGTGAGTCACCATGCCCAGCATTGTGTGTGGTTTCTGGGGATCGAACTCAGGACCTTGTGCTTGCAAGGCAGGCACCAGAACCACTGAGCTAAATCTCCAGCCCCTAACTCCAAATTTTTAACAGTATTCTTTAAGTATAACTCTCACTTGAGGAGTGGTGTATGACTTCAGAAGGTCTTAAGTCCAGGAATAAATTTCCCTTACTTTAATGCTTATAAAGTATTCCTAGATTTTTCCCCTCAGACCATATTATATCGCAGAAATTAGATGTTTTGTCACCTTCTAAAATCCAGATGTCCTGGATTCTGGGAGATAAATACTTACAGCCTATGGCACTGTAAGAATTTTTTTAACTAATCTTTAAAGAGATTGTAAATCTGCCTCAAAGAAGAGCTGCATAGGGCATACAATTAGGTAAGAGCAAATAAAGGCCAACTGACTTCAGCAGCCAAAATTTTATATTCTATCAAAACATAAATCTGATCCCTGAGGGTCTTCTTAGCTGATACTCCTTTTGCTTCTCATCGAATCTCTTCATGAATTCAATCCCCAGAATCAAAAACAAAAACAAACTCTTTATCCTCTTGACCTCCTCTACTGTATGGTTTTTGTATACTTTGATTGCCCTTGATTCTTTTCTTGTCTCAGTAGAACATTTCTTTGCCTTAAGTTCTAATAATTTATCAGTCTGTTTAAATGTCCCCTTCTTAAAGAGGACCTTTCTTTCTCTTCCTACCTGCCCTCCTCCATTTAAATTTGTTCTTTCTCTTCCTGTCATGTTTTACTTTCTTTGTACCAGTTGTCACAAATTGTAATTAAATATACCTACACACATTTATTTGCATACATATTTAATAAAGTTTTCCTCCTGTATACTACCTCCACAAAGGCTATGCATTGTTTTTTATGTCTAGTTTCCTGTAGACTGATATTGAAACCTGCATAGAATTTATAAGAATTTTTTGTTTTTTGAGAAAGGTTCTCATGCAGTTGAGGTTGACCTTGAACTCATGTTCTTCCTGCCTGGGCTTCCCAAATGCTGAGATTACAGGTGTGCACAATCATGCCAGACTAATGAATGCCCTTTGAATGAATAAATATTTTTGATGTTCTTTTAGAGGCTGTAAGAAGGTAGAAATTAGTTTCTTGCCCTCTGGAAACTGTGTATGTGCAGTATTTTTTATATCTTGTATGTTAAGAACCATAAGTTTAAATTGAGACCATAAGAGAAACCATAAGAGAAAATTGCTAGGGAAACTTCAAAAAGATCCTTCTGTTAGGAATTCAAGAAAAACTCATATGGAAGAAGTGACATTTTAACTAATCTTTAAAGAAAGAGATTGTAAATTCACAAGGGCAGGGGCTTTGTTTTAGCATTCTCTTTAATTTCTTAATTGAATTCTTTATTGGTACATTTTATATACAGCTCACAGTCACACTCAGCATTGGGGAATTTGTAACAGACACGGGTTTTTCTCTTTAATTTTGGCATATTTATAATGCATGATAAATATTGAATAAGTAGTGGCAGGTTTAGTACACATACAGAAAATAGTTGGGAAAGGAATAGTAGAGAATTGCATAACCCAACAAAGGTATACAAATGTCAGAGTGCTAAATTTATTCTGGAAAAGTGAGATCAGTTTTAGAGGAACACATGAATGTAAAGAGGATTGATTGAGATGAGATTGAAAAAAGTGCCTCGAAGAGAGATTTAAATGCTAGATAGTAAGCTTCAATATATCGGTATGTCACTGTCAGAGTTGTGTGAAGATAACTTCAATTTGTCCTTGCAGGGTGAAATTAGTTCCTGGTAGTAGAGTTTAAAAAGCAAATCCCAGGTTGAGAAATACATGCAAATAAAAAAGCTCTGGAGTACAAATAGTAGTTTACCTTGTAGTACTAGTTCTTTGACCAACCCCATCACCATCAAATAGCAAGATTTGGATTCAGGATGCTGGCAAGAGAGTATTTACTTATCTTTCTGGAAGAGAAAATTATATTTACATAGCAAGTCCCTAAGAAATGTTTGAATGCTTATTATAGAATTTGTTTGTATATTGCTGATGCACTCCATCCAGTGACTTCTAAGGTCTTTCCAATTTTTATTCAACTTCAGTTGATCTCCATAAGATGAAGAAATGACTGTTCCACCTTCTTCCAGGGCTAATTCTTTAGAACTAGACATTTCTCCTCAGCTGAAACAGCCAGGAGATGCTGTTAAATAAGTCCAGTTGTGGGGCGTGGTGGCTCACACCTGTAATCCCAGCACTCGGGAGGCAGAGGCAGGAAGATTGCTGAGTTCGAGACTTGCCTGGGCTACATAGTGAGCTCAGGGCCAGCCTCAACTACAAAGCGAGACCCTGTCTCCATTTAAAAAAAAAAAAACTGCAGTTAACGAAAAGGAAATTTGGAGATATAGCTGCAGTCTATTGTCCCTTTTTTCCTCAATATTATTCTGTTAGTATGACAGAAATAGGCAGGCACACATTGAAAAAATAATTTTTTAAGGTATTTGGTGAGACCTACTCCCAATTAGAATTACAGTGGACTCTTAATTTATAGACTCAATCAGTTCCTGAGGGCTGGGTGTAACTCAGTTTGGTTGTAAATCAATACAGTTGTGATCTGGATGTTTATTTGGATACAGACAATAGATAACAAGAGGCATAACAAGAGGCGGTTGAATCTTCCATTAACCTAATTAGCCCAAACTGTTCATGTGTTAGGCTGGTGATAACTTCAGAGCCCACTATATTAGTAAAGGTACAATTTGGGCACACTGGTGTAATACTTGACTCCTGGAGGCTGAGGCAGGAGAGTCACAAGTTCAAGCCCAGCCTGGGCAATTTAGTGACTCAGTGAGACCCTGTTGCAAAATAAAAAGTAATAAGAAGGGGGTGGCAATTTACCTTAATGCAAAGGTCCTATAAAAATAAAGCAGAATGTGCTATAAATATTTAGAGATCTTAGGCTCTCAGAACTAGTCCTTGGAAAGAGAAGGATTTGATGCAGTAGAGATTGTAAGGATGCATACACCAGGCTAAAGAAACCTTGTCATAAAAAATAAAAGCAGAACAAAATACGCGTGGGATATGTGTAGGAACACTAGAAACTTGGGCTATCGGATAGACAGGTTTGGCCGGAACACAAATTATGCGTAGGCAGAAAGGTATGTTGCAGTGTTCCTCTTAGAAATTTGTGATTTCAGACTGGAGGTGGTGGCACACACCTGTAATACCAGCACTTGGTAAGCTGAGGCAGGAGGATCAACATAAGTATAAGGCCAGCCTGGGATATAAATTGAGTTCAAGGCCAGCATAGACTACATAGCAAGACCCTATCTCAAAAAAAGAGAGAGATGGGGCTGGAGATTTAGCTCAGTGGTTTTGGTGCCTGCCTAGCAAGAGCAAGGTCCCTGGTTCAATCCCCAGAAACCACATGCAACAATACTGGGCTTGATGACTTATGCCCACCAGTAATCAGAACCACATACCAGCAGTGCTGGGCATGGTGGCTCACATCTGTAATCCCAGCACTTGGGAGGCAGAGGCTGGAGGATTGCTGAGTTCCAGGCTTGCCTGGGCTACATAGTGAGCTTGGTGCCAGCCTGAACTACAAAGCAAGACCATGTCTCAAAAAAAGAAAGAAAGGAAGGAAGGAAGGAAGGAAGGGAAAGAAAGAAAGAGAGAGAGAGAAAGAAAGAAAGAAAGAAAGAAAGAAAGAAAGAAAGAAAGAAAGAAAGAAAGAAAGAAAGAAAGAAAGAAAGAAAGAAAGAAAAGAAATGATGTGAGGATAAAATATCAGAGTTATAGGACAGAAATGTCATTGTTTCCTACCATGTCATTTGTTCAGGTTCTATGCAACTCTTTATTTTGATAGATGTATAGAATAAAAGTACTTATAAGTTGATCTTATCTTAGAATTTTACTCTGTTTATTTTCCTTTTGTATGTCATTTGTCAGGGTTTATGAGCCTAATGACTTAATTCATTTAAGGGCCTCAGTTTGACATTTCAGCCCACTTAAAGGTCAATAGCAGCAGCAAGTACACTTTTTTCCCTTCTTCCATTTTTAGAAACAGGTATGAGTGTTGTTTATACTTTCTCCTCACATTTGTCTCCAAACATGTTCTTGCTTTCTATCTTTATTTCCTTCCTTCTTTCTTTCTTTTTAAAATAAAACTGCTATTAAGGCCAGGCATGGTGGTGCATGCTGGGTTACATAGTGAGTTTGAGGTCAGCCTGAACTATAAAGTGAGACCCTGTCTCAGAAAAAAACATTCATCCTGCCCATGTAACTCTTCCATCAACCACATTTTTTTAAGATATGGCTGTTGAATAATTTCTGAGCACATTCTTCAGATATACCATTATTTAACATCCAGGTTCATTAAGGTGGCAGAGAGGAAATGGAGATTTGGCCAGTGTGTCATTAAAACATGAAGGAATTAATTTGTTTCTTCCCTGTCTAAATTGCCCAGAAAAGAAATGCAGAAAAAAAGAGCAATTTATTTATACAGGCATTTATCATACTCTACCACTGTATGTTGGGTATTAGACAATTAAAAACATCCAAAGTTAAATAAATAAGCTTACAATCAAAAAGTACATTTAGGGAGAGAGAGACATTCTGCTCTCACAGAAACTGAACTGAAAGTACAATTTTGGCCTGGGTAGAATTATGTTAATCATATAATTTACTGTTTTTACAGTTAAGGAAAGTGAAACTCTAAAATAGAAGATAATTTGCGCAATATAGTATTTATTAGCTGTGTCTCTCTCATGTTTAAACTCGTTTTCTCTTTTCTTTATTTTTTGTTGCTTGTGTGGTGATGGTGTGGTCTATTCATGTTTGTCCAGCAGACATAAGTGATCTAGAGATTGGACAGCGAGCATTTGAAAAATTAAGTTTGATGTTAGCATGTTTCCTCTTGAAAATAATAGCCCTCAGTGGCTAATAATTCACATCATCGGTTTGTCTGGGATCTGTCTTGCCCCAGCAGGTTGCTCATCTCCTTTGTGCAGGCTGGGCAGCTTAATAAGGTAGAGAGATGAGGACAGACAAAATTCAGGGTACAAAGCATTACCTTGAACCAAAGTCTGGAAATGAAGTCGTTTTTGTCGTTTTCTTATCAGAAGCAAACCATGGGTTTGGTTTCTATCTTTTCAACTGTAGAGTTAGAGTAAGATCCTCAGGGCAGCTCCCGAGTTACCATCTTTTGGCTTAACACAGACACTCTTTTTATATGTGTGGTACTGGGGACGTGTTCTTAGCGATGAGCCTCCAAGTAAAAGAGCCACTCCCACTAGTACACAGCTGCCGTTCTTGTTCTTTTTAAATTTTGTCAGTCCATGCAGCTTTTCTTGTTTGTCTAGCTCCTTGGCCACTCATAAATGATGACTCTTTAAGTTTCAAATATAACCGTTTGAAGTAGTTGTCCCCTTTATGTGTCTGGCAGTTGGTTACTTTTGATGCTGCTCAGGAGTCTGATGTTTGAGTAATTTGGCCATATAAACTTGCTGTTACTTGAGCATTTAAACTGTACCCAGTTTTCTTCCTTTCCTTGAAAAATGTTTTCAGGGACTCCTGTAATGTTTATTTGACATAGTAGTCCTTGCTTTGATGTATGGTGAAGAAAGAGAAAATAGCATAGTAATAATGATTATTAAAATGTGAAAATAATTACTAAATTCACTGTTGGCCAGAAACATATTTATCACCCCAACCAGTGCTAGGAAAAAAAAGCAAGAGAGTATTTATAGTTGATCCCCTGGAAGTTTTATTTTCAACAGAGGCAAAAAAATCAGAGAATAAAATGGTAGCCATTATTTTGATGGAAAATTTTTTTAAAGATAAAAATCTAGGCGTCTTGGAGGTGGGTGGAGATAATGATGGTGTGAGTTTTTGGCAATTTTTTTCTTGCATAATGATTGCCCTTAGAAGGTATGGTTGTGGGGGCGAGAGATTTAGCTCAGTGGTTCCAGCACCTGCCTGGCAAGCTCAAGGTCCCTGGTTCATCCCCTGTAACTGAATACAATACTGGGCGTGGTAACTCAGGCCCTCCAACAGTCAGTACCACACACCACAGTGCTGGGCGTGGTGGCTCATGCCTGTAATCCCAGCACTCTGGAGGCAGAGGCAGGAGGATTGCTGAGTTCAAAGTTTGCTTGGGCTACATAGTGAGCTCAGGGCCAGCCTGAACTACAAAGCAAGACCCTGTCTCAAAAAAAAAAAAAAAAAAAAAGGTACAATTGTAATAAGTGCTGTATCGACTCTTGTCATTTGCCAGACTCAATGAGTTATTTAGCCTTGTAAAATCTGCTATTTGAGGATTTAGACTACACATAGTTTGGTTTCTTTCCACAGGAAATCTTTTCAGAGACTCCTGTGAAGATTATTTGAAGTAGTAATTCTCACTTTTTGAAGGAATATAATTTTAAGGTCTTTTACAGTTTTTTTGTGTTTTCTTATTTGTTTTTATCACACCCCTCCATGTACAAAAGGTTTGTTTCCAATTTTTCCTTCTGTTTTCATTTTTTAAATTCTTGTTGACCTGAACTATTTTCTCATCTCCTTGATTCATCATTTTACTAGTTATTTTTAATAGACTGATGTGGCAAAACTTCAGGAGTCATGTTTCTACCATTTCTAGCTAAGCCTTACAATTTACTTAAGCCTAATACTCCTTATAGGAGAAATTGATAAAAATTAGGTACCTCAAGATAAAAAGTAAGCACCTCAAGAAAGAGTATAAACCAAGGAAAGCTAAAGTAGCTAAAGGAACATAAAGTTATATTCATGCATGACGACCACATTTCTTCCCTTCTTTTTTGTTTGTTTGTTTGATTGGTTGATTGATTGTTCATTTAGACAAGGTCTCACTTTGTAGTTAAGGCTGGCCTTAAACTCACAATGTAACCCAACCCTGCCGTGACCCTCTTGCCTCAGCCTCCCTATTACTGGGATTATAGGCACGCACCACGCAGGACACCACAGCTACGACTATGTTTCTGGCAGTCACTTTAGATTAGGAATGTAAATTCAAAGCCCAGAGAATGCATGAAACAACATCATACCCTTCCAGGAGAGGAACCTTATATTCATTAAATTGTTTTCTTGCCTGCTACTTACTGGGAACTATTACATTTTTTGGCCAGGAATGCCAAATACATAGATAACACCAATGCCCTGTTTAGTATCGCTTTTATCAAGGTTTCCTTCTTCTTTCTATATCTTCTTCACTGTTCTCCTCCCCAATAGGACAACGTAATTGTGAACTCATAAATCCAGGAGGAGAATTTTAAAGTTCACCTATAGGAAGGTTCACCAGGAGTCTCCTTTCAGAGGTAAACTGTTAAAGACTAAGAAAATGCAAAGTCAGACCATCTCTCAAAACATGTACTGATTGCATACAGGTCATCAAAAGGCAAGATTGACCCAGTTAAACTGGACATACCCCATAAGTATGAATCCTTATTTATGGTGAAGTGATGGCTCTGACCTTGAATTTGCCATATCTGTGTTTGCAAAAAGCTTTTAAGCTACCATTCATAAGAAATGGCTTCTGAAAGCAGAAAAACAAGATTTCCCTGTTTTCTCTTTTTACAGATCTAAAAAGGAACATGAACCTAATCGTTTTAAGAGTAAAAACCTTCCTTATCTCCCTTATCTCGAAAGTGAGGAAAGCCATAGGCAGTCTCCAGAACTGTCTACAACTCCAGATTACATCTGTTTGAGCTAGTACAAGGGACCATGTACAAATGTATGACCACATCTGTGTAGATGTTTTTGTGGGATCTAATCTTCAGAGTGCCTGGGAATTTTTGTTTTTCATTCACCATTGTGCAATACTAGGAAAATAGAGAATTTGAAGTTTAGATTAAACCTATTGAAATAACATCAATGCTAAGATTCAGAATAGCCATCAAAATTTATTCTGTTCACTGATTTCCTAACTTCTGTCCACAAATTTATTTTGCTAGAGATTTTAGATTCTAGACATCAAGATTTACAATGGACATGTCCTTCTTAGGGAAGATGGGGCAGGAATTTTGATCATCACCAGAGGACTGTGAAATAATTATACCACTGAATATAAGCAAGTTCTCAAAGTTATTTGTGAAAGTACTGCATCATACATATTAAATAAGGAAAAAGAGGAAGCACAACAAAATGTAAAGCTATCCCAGCAGTCAGTGTAGCATATTCCATCTCTCCTATCTAACAGCCCTCAGGGCAGCAGAACAAGATGGCATACAGCCAACTTCAGGTACTAAATATTCCTAAGAAACTGAATAGTGTAAAGTTTCTGTCTGGGAAAGTCTTATTTTATGTGTGCTTAATTTTTTTTTTTTTTTTGAGACAGGGTCTCGCTTGGTAGTTCAGGCTGGCTCTGAGCTCACTATGTAGCCTAGGCAAGTTTGGAACTCAGCAATCCTCCTGTCTCTGCCTCCCGAGTGCTGGGATTACAGGCATGAGCCACCACGCCCGGCACTGTGGTATGTGGTGTTGTTGGTGGGCGTGAGTCTCCACGCCCAGCATTGTATGTGGTTACCAGGATGAACTCAGGACCTTGAGTTTGCGAGGCAGGCGCTGGAACTACTGAGCTAATCCTCCGGCCCTTAAAATTTTTTAATAATCCCTAAATCATTTCTCATTTCCTTAAAGGTCAAAAAAATGTTTCGTGTTACAAGAAGAAACTCTTAGGAACTATCCATTTACCTGTTGATAAGTCATTATTTCAAGACTTGAAGAATTCAGACAGGTAGGGCCAGGGACTTAGCTCAGCAGTTCCAGTCTTCCTGGCAAGTGCGAGGTCCTCAGTTTAATCCCTGGTACCACATACCACAAGGCCAGGCGTAGTGGCTCATGCCTGTAATCCCAGCACCCAGGAGGCTGAGGCAGGAGGATTACTGTGAGTTCCAGGCTAGCCTGGGCTACATAGTGAGCTCAGGGCCAACCTGAACTACAAAGCAAGACCCTGTCGAGAGAGAGCGAGAGAGAGAGAGAGAAAGGGGGGGAGAGAAAGTAATTGAGACAGCCAAAAATGAATTTGAAAGTGGTATTTTCTAAAATCCTGTGTAAACGAAAAGCTAACAGGAAGTTAATATTTTGATTAATGTCTTTTCCTACAGTGTTTCATATGAATTACCTCATTTAATACTTCCAGTAGCCCTTCTCCAAGTTCAGCAGCCTAAAAGCCAACTCCAGAAAAGCTAAGTAACTTTCTCAGGTCTGCATACCTCCAGATTCTTTGACAAATATGTTCCTGTTTTATAATTAAATTCTGTCTCTCCATTACCTAATCCAAAGGTGACTGACTGGCTAGTGTGAGTCCATCTTGAATTGTTAAAGAAAACTAGTTTACTTGGATTGGCAAGAAATGTAAATACAGTATTTCTAATCTTTCAACTTAGATGTAAATTCAGTTTGGTAAATAAAAAATGATGGGTAAATTTTAGCATAGTTTGAAAGTTAAGAATCTTTGTTTTGGCCAGGGATTTAGTGCAGTGGTTCTGGCATGGCCTCAAATTCGCAAGGTCCTTACCACATACCACAGTGCTGGGCATGGTGCCTCATGCCTGCCTGTAATCCCAGTACTTGGAAGGCAGAGGCAAGAGGATTGCTGAGTTGAAGCTTGCCTGGGTTACATAGTGAGCTCAGGGACAGCCTGAATTACAAAGCAAAACCCTGTCTCAATAATCATCATCATTATCATCATCATCATCTTCATCATCATCATCATCTTTGTTTTTCAGTTCTATCCCTGAATTATATATTTTTATTAAAATTCTTCTTTATAGGGCCAGAGATTTAGCTCAGTGGTTCCAGCACCTGCCTCGCAAGCACAAGGCCCTGAGTTCATTCCAGGTAACCACATACTGTACAGGGTATGGTGGTTCACGCCTGTAATCCCAGCACTCAGGAGGCAGAGGCAGGAGGATTGCTGAGGTCAAGGCTTGCCTGGGCTACATAGTGAGCTCAGGGCCAGCCTGAACTACAAAGCAAGACCCTGTCTCAAAAAAAAAAAAAAATTCTTCTTTATAAATAGTTTTTGTGAACTTGCTAAAAAAAAAAAAAGTGAATGTTGGATATTTAGCCTAGAGTGAGCTTATGGGAATTGTTTTAAAGTTAAAGAATCCCAGCATTCAGGAGGCTGAGGCAGGATTGCAGCAAGTCGGAGACCAGCCTGAGTTCAAGACTAGCCTGAACTACACAGTGAGACCCTGACTCAAAAAAAAAAAAAAAAGTGATAAAAACAAAATTTGGAAACCCAATAAATATTTTACAAAGATTTTACTAAAGTTCCACCTATGAGTCATCATTATTATTACTTGGGGTTGAGAAGATAACTAGGAATTGAATGTAGAGTGTTCTCACTAAGCTATATTACCAGCCCTTTTTTTTTTTTTTTTCTTATTTTGAGACAAGGTCTCTTAAAGGTCTAAATTGATAACTTGTCCAGGCAGGGCTCAAATTTGTGAGCTTCCTGCCTCAGCCTCCCTGAAAACTGGGATTACAGACAGACATCACCACACCTGGCACATTACTTACTCTCCCACAAACTACATTAATTGTAATTGCTTTGTGATCAAAAACCTTGATTCCATAAAAATACAGTCCAGCTGCTTTGTGGACCTTGAATGCAATTCTTAGAAGAAATGGAGATGATGTAGCTAAATTAGAGAAAGCAGTTCTTAGCAAATAAAATCAGCTGTAAAAAAAAAAATGTAGAGAGAGCCGGAATTTAGCTCAGTGGTTCAGGTGCCTGCCTCACAAGCTCAAGGTCCTGAGTTCAATCCGGTAACCACATACAATGCTGGGCGTGGTGACTCACGCCCACCAGCAATCAATACCACATACCACAGTGCCAGGCATGGTGGCTCACGCCTGTAATCCCAGCACTCGCACTCGGGAGGCAGAGACAGGAGGATTGCTGAGTTTGAAGCTTGCCTGGGCTACATAGTGAGCTCAGAGCCAGCCTGAACTACAAAGAGAGACCCTGTCTCAACAAAACAAAAAAAAATATGTAGAGAAACCTGGGACGGAGATTTGGCTCACCTGCCCAGCAAGCACAAGGGCTGTAAAAAAAAAAATGTAGAGAGACCTGGGGCCAGAGTTTAGTTCAGTGGTTCCAGCACCTGCCTAGCAAGCACAAGGTCCCTGGTTCAATTCCTGGTTAACCACATACAACAATACCAGGCGTAGTGACTCAATGCCCACCAGCAGTCAGTACCACAGACACAATGGTGGGTAGATTGCTGAGTTCGAGGCTTACCTGGGTTACATAGTGAGCTCAGCACCAGCCTGAATTACAAAGAAAAACCCTGTGTCAAAAAAAAAGAAAAAAGACTCCATTACAGGAGCCTGCTGTCCACTGACAACAAAAGCAAATTCAGTTCTTGCTCTTTTTCCTAGTATATTTGAATGTGAAATGTATCCTATACTGATGGCACTTCAAAACAGGTATATAGGAACTAGGGATGTAGCTCCAGTAGTGGAGTGCTTCCCTACTATGGGTGAGGCCCTCAGTTCAACTCCTGGTGCTACCAAAAACATAAAACAGGTGCATACATTGAAAAGTTTTCTAGAGAATATATAAATTCCTGGATCACTGATATGTCTGAAGAAAATTAACAATGCATTGTCATTAAACAGGTTTTTCTAATTGGTTTGAGGGGGCTGAATAAAAAAAGGATCTGTTGTCTTCAAAAGTTATTAATAGGGCCAGGACTGGTGGTTCATGTCTGTAATCCCAGCACTCGGGAGGCAGAGGCAGGAGGATTGCTGAGTTCCAGGTTTGCCTGGACTATATAGTGAGCTCAGGGACAGCCTGAATACAAAGCAACACCCTGTATAAAAAAGAAAAAAAATTATTAATAAGATTGAGTATGGTGCCCCATGCCTGTAACTCCTACACTGCAATTCCAGCACATGGGAGGGAGCCTGACACAGGAGAATCAGAGACCCTTTCTAAAAACACAAAACACATTGTTAATGGGGAAAAATGTTACAGATGTTCACCAAAGAAATCAAGGGCAGAACTCTTACGTAGTTCCTAGTGCTATGTTCTTGTTTTCTTATGTTGTCCTTTATTTGTCATGTATCCCCAAGTAAAAAATATTACCATTCAGTTTCCCCTTCTAGTTTTTAACCTTGAAACTCCTTGAGGAAATACTATCTACAATTCATTTGTGTATGTCCCTCAGTCTTTTACAACAAAAAGCACTCAGCAAATAAATATTCACTGTGTCACATAGTCAGAATTCATGTTGATAATGTGGAACAAAATTACCCTTTACAGTTTTCCTGTATTATTATTTTCCAGACTCTCATCAGGAGAGAACAAAATTTGTTATTCAATTTCAGTTTTTTTAGGAGCTGTGTTATCAGTTATTCTGGCTAAAATCTTTGCATTCTTATTTTACTTTATTTGCTTTTTCCAAAATCATAACCTTATCATCATTCATATACCAGTGATCTCTCCATCTCACCATGATTTCATCTGAAAACTGCTGCCCACTTATTGTTTCCATCATTTGTACTTTGTGAATATTATTTTTTTCTGGTGTATCCTATTATATAGTGGGATTTTTGTTGGTTTTTGTTTTTTAGGTTTTTTTTTGAGACAGGGTCTCACTTTGTAGAGCCTGTAGTCAGAGCCTGGCCCTGAGCTCACTATGTAGCCTGGGCTAGCCTCAAACTCAAAGCAATCCTCCTGCCTCTGCCTCCTAAGTGCTGAGACTATGGATGTGAGTCACCATGCCCAGCACTGTGATACGTGGTACTGGGGATTGAATTTGGGACCTTGCGCTTGCCAGGCAGATGCTGGAACAACTGAGCTAAATCCCTGGCCCAACATATAGTGTTTACTATAAAACCTGTGTGGAAGAGACCTGTTAAATATCTCTTTGTACCTCCAATCTAGTCCTAACAATGGTATTAACAGTACCAGATGATCAAGCTTTATAATTATAAAATAATGTGGAACTTGTCTTATCCTTCACCAGAGATACACCTTTCACTTAAGCCTACTGTCGTAGAATTGTGGAGTAGGAGTTAAAGAGGGGAGAAGGGCTGTTTATTTGTGTTTGAATACACAGGTACATTTGTGTTTGGATACATGGCTCAGTGGATAAATTTCCGAAACAAAGTATATCTCTTCTGCACATCTTAGTAACTTCATATTATTTTATTTCCTTCATAGCACTAATCCCACCATGAAATTGTTGACTTTACTTCTTTGTTTCTCTTTCTACCAGAACTTTGTCTTATTAACTATTAAATTACTAGCGCTACGCTCAGAATTTAGCCCATATGGGTGCTTGATAAGCATTTATTGATTAAGTAAATAATGAGATGCATCCTCCGGCTTTCTACCACAAATGGAAGTTGAGGGACACATTGACTAAGGCCTTCCTCTCCACACCACCCTGGACTTCCATGCCCCTACCCAACTCCAGCTGCAGGAATCACTTGGTACTGATTTACATCCTGAGTTAACTTCTGTGGTATTAATGTGGTAGGAAAGACACAAGGCAGAGTATGCAGTGTATAGATCTAATTCAACATAAAATATTAAATTTTCATTTTGTTTTTCAAGTTCTTAACTGTAATGCGCTGGTAAGATTGAAAGTGTTATCTGAAGTCTGAGCACATTACTTGCCTGAGGCAGCAATAGACCTTTCTTCAAATTTCAATTAGCTGAAGGTTGTTTGTCCTGAAAGTGAAATGTAATCAGAATATCCTGATTAAGCACAGACCATCCCAATTAGGTGAATTATCTGAAATATTGGCTTCTTATCTGCTGACATTGGAGCTTAGAAAAGTTTAGAACAATTAGATTTAATGCCATCCATTTGTGTATTATTACAAATTGTTTCCTGCAACCCCCCCCCCAAAAAAAGTTGCTTTTCTTCTCATATTTAAATTTGAATATAAAGTGTCACTCTTTCATTGTTTAGTTTGGTTTCTATTCTTTTTTTTTTTTTTTTTTTTCTGAGACAGGCTCTCACTTTGTAGGTCAGGCTAGCTCTGAGCTCATTATGTAGCCCAGGCAAGCCTCGAACTCAGCAATCCTCCCGTCTCTGCCTCCTGAGTGCTGGGATGACAGGCGTGAGCCACCACGCCCAGCACTGTGGTATGTGGTATTGATTGTTGGTGGGCGTGAGTCTCCACGCCCAGCATCTTATGTGGTTACCGGGGATCAAACTCAGGACCTTGCGCTTGCGCTTGCGAGGCAGGCACCGGAACCACTGAGCTAACCCTCCAGCCCCTGGTTTCTATTCTTTAAGACAAGGGTGTTACTGTGTAACCCAGGCCTTGAATTTACTCGCTATATAGTCCAGGCTGGCCTCTAACTCATGGTGATTCTCCTGCCTCAGTCTCCTGAGTGCTGGGATTACAGGCATGCGCCACCAAACCCAGCTAAATATGTCTCTTGAAAGAATAATTTTGTAAGAATTACAGAGTAAGCCAGGGATTTAGCTCAAGTGGTCCTGCACCTACTTTGGAAGCACAAGGGCCCAAGTTCAATCCCTGTACTGCAAAAAAACCACAAAAGAATTACAAAGTAAAGAAGGGTTAGGTGTTTGAAAACCTCAGTACAAATCCATTCTGCTACAGTGTCCAAAGATGATTTCTAATAGCCTAAGGTAATTTTTCCATCTGTAGTTTATGAAAAATAATTCTGAGTAAAGACTCTAGGAAAGCATTCATTGGATGAAATTCTATGTAAACCAAGTATTTGAAATTCTATGTAAACCCAAAACAATGTTTTTCTTTCCTTAAGCTTTGGTGGTACTAGGCTCATCAGTGCTCTCAACTTTCCTGGAAAAAAAATGGATCATTCCCACCATAAGGGGAAAAACTATATGGACAACAGCAGCAGCACTATGCCGCCATCTCACCATCACCCAACAACCTCGGCCTCACACTCCCACGGTGGGGGAGATAACATGATGATGATGGTGAGTGCCCCGGGAGAGGAGCGCAAGCCCCTTCCTGCCCGCGCAGACTAGAGAAGCAATGGGATTTTAGCACTGGGAGGTTATTACCATAAAAGGTCAGCTTACCTATGAGGAAAAGCTAAAGCAGATCCTGAAATATGACCAACTAATTGTGGCCAGTTAGAGACACACCAGAACCAAGATTTCTAGGGTTCATTATACTTTAGTTCCTTCTTTTCAAATTCACCCTTTTCTTAAAGAATGACAAATTAGACATTTATACTTAAATGAATGTACTTTGAGGACATACTGATAAGTGAAATAAATAAGACACAGGTATGTAAATACCATATCATTTCTCTAGTGTGAGAAAATGAAGGTGTAAAATGAGGTCCAGAATGTATGATAGATATTGTGAAATAGGAAGAAAATGTTCAAAGGGAAAGAGGGAGTGGAGAGGAGTAAAATGGGAAAGAAAATATATGATGGTGGAAACAAAGCTTATGTATATAAGGAGTGGGGGTCATAGGGAGGGCAGAGGAATGGGAAAAAATGAGAATCAAGATGTGTTATGTACAGGTACAAATTTTTGATGTTGTATGTGATCATAATGTATATCTCAAATGTACTGAGAAAGAAAAAAAAGAAATACACCCTTTTCTTGAGTTCTACTCTTTATGCTCTGTGTAGAAAAATGAAAAAGACCCAAATTGTGGAAGCACAGGACAGTTCTCTTGCTCAGTGCTTTGTTACTAATACTAAACTGAGAGGAAACCTCCTGCTTCCTGAAATGTCTCTTCTCATCTAGACCTTTATTTTCAAATGTACTAGGCCTCTTTGCCTGAAATTCTCATTTACCATCTTCGGTCATCTCTAATTAACTTGTTTTGGTTTTCTGGCAGCCTATGACCTTCTACTTTGGCTTTAAGAATGTGGAGCTATTGTTTTCTGGCTTGGTGATTAATACAGCTGGAGGTGAGTAAGCCATCAGGTGGTGTTTGAAGGTGACAATCACATGAGAGATAGTGATAAAGAATTGGGATACCCAGCACCTCTTTCTGACCTCATATCTGAATCAGTCTGGTCATGTTATATAACCCTGGTGGTTCCTATTCTCTAACTAGAAGATGGAAGATGCAATATTTTGGTCCTCCAATAATCTCTCTTAATGTGTATATTTTGAAACTCTTAAAAATAATACAAACCCTAGATAGAAGTCTAAGTTCATGTCCTTTCATTCTTTCCCAGTGTTTTCTTGTTTGATAAATTATTGGTCCTGGACTGACCACAACAAACATGTTCAAACTCCACAAAATAACCCAGAGTTAAAAACTATTGGCCTAGTATAATCCTCCTTGTCTTGTACTTTTCTCATTGCTTAGACAAAATACCTGACACCCAAAGTTAAAGGATGAAGGTTTTATTGTAGCCCACAGTTAATACAAGTTTCATTCCATAGTGCATGACAGGATACTGCAGAGAAGAAACAGTTCATGGCTGGCAAAAAGCAGCAAAGCAGTGAAAAAACACCAAAGAAGCAAAATAGGAAGTTGTCACAGCAACCCCTTTTTCTGTCCCTTAGGGATGTAGCACTCCTACTCAGGGTGGGCCTTCCCATTACTCAAACTCAGAAGAACTATCCCAACCAATCAATGGACTAAATTAATAATTACACACTCTTGATTCCAGCATCACACACTCTAATGTGATCCAGCCACCTCTGAAAAGCCCTACCTATGACTCCATGATGCTTTGGGGCACATCTAGACACAACCCATAACACTCCTGTTTTACAGATACATTAACTTCAAATCATGGCATGACTTGCCCTAAATACTATAGAGTTAATATATTAGAACTAGGACAAGCACCCAGGCCTTCCAGAACTGCCTAGACCAGAACTGTTTCTAGTGTACCAAATAATAAATCTTATCTTTTCTAATTCTTAGTTGTTTCTAATTTGGGGCTAGCTGACTACCCATCTCTTTGTATCTACATGTTATATTGCTATCCTTTAAATTCAGATTGCAAGAGCCGAACCCTCTTAGGTACCAAACTTACTGTACTTTTTGTTTTCTATTCTTTTGTTTTTAGAACATCGTAATTGTATTAACATATATTATTAATACATTCTTAATATATGTAATTGTATGAATATATGTAATTGTTTAAATACAATTAATACAATTAATTTGATACAATTAATATATTATTAATACATAGTAATATATGTGATTGTATTACTATATTATTAGTACATTATTAATATATTAATACAATTGCATTAATATATTATTAATATATATTATTAATGAAGGAATGTATTAATGAAGAAATGTATATATTAATGAAGAAAGTATAAAAAACACTCTTCTATGAAAAATTTCATAATAAAACAATTAGAGAATAACAATTTATTATACTGTATATCATGATCTTAAAAGAACACCCAAAATGTTACTCAGAATATTAGACAGACTCCCTTCTTGTTTACAAAGAATAAACAAATAAAATACTTTCTTTTCAATGAACAGAGACTAATAGTATAAATGAAACAAGACTAATAGTATAAATGAAACAAGTTATCATAGATCTTAAAATATTATTGAGAACTTTTTTTGAGATAGGGTCTCGCTTTGTAGTTGAAGCTGGCTCTGAACTCTGTGTAATCCAGATAAGCCTCGAACTCATGGCAATCCTCCTGTCTCTGCCTCCCAGGTGCTGGGATTATAAGCATGAGCCACCACACCTAGATCAAAATATTTTTGAAATAATGAAATAGATAATTTGGGGAATTATGTTGAACTTTACTTTTTTTTTTTTTTTTTTTTTAAGACAGGATCTCATTTTGTAGTTCAGGCTGGCCCTGAGTTCACTATGTAGCCCAAGCAACCTTCAGCAATCCTCCTGCCTCTGCCTCCCAAGTGCTGGAATTATAGGCGTGAGCCACCACACCCAGCATTGTGGTATGTGGTACTGATTGGTGGTAGGTGTGAGTCACCATGCCTGTATTGTCGTTTGTGATTACCAGGGATTGAACTCAAGGCCTTGTGCTTGTGCGTGCTAGGCAGGCACCAGAAACACTGAGCTAAATCTCCAGCCCAACTTTTCTCTACTTCTTGTTTATGTTCATATTTATAGATATAGAGAGAGACAGAAGTTCTCATATTGGAGAAATCATTCAGTATTTAAGCTTGTGTGTCTGGCTTATTTTACCTATTATGTTCTCAAATTGCATCCATTTGCCTGTGATTGTCTCAAGTTTATCTTTCTATACGGCATGTATGTATAAATACATATTTTCTTTGTCCATTCATCTATTGATGGACATATATATGTTTCCTAGATCTGCTATTGTAAATTTTGCTGCTATTAACATGGGTATGCATGTATCCTTGTAATGTGATGGCTTTAACTCTTTTGATAAGATACCAAGAAGGGGAATAGCTGGGTCAAATGGAATTTCTATTTTTAATTTTTTAAAGAATCTCCATAGTGATTGTACTACTTTACACTCCCAATAGCAATTAGAAGAGTTCCTTTTTCCCCACATCTTTGCCAGTTGTCATTTTTTTTTTTTTTTTTTGAGACAGGGTCTCGCTTTGTAGTTCTGGCTGGCTCTGCGCTCACTATGTAGCCCAGGCAAGCCTCGAACTCAGCAATCCTCCTGTCTCTGCCTCCCGAGTGCTGGGATTACAGGCATGAGCCACCACGCCTGGCATCATTATTTGGTTTTTTTTGATAACTATTCTTCCTGGGTTAAGATGTAGTTTTAATTTGCATTTCTTTAGAAGGTAGCAGTATTGAAGGTTTTTTCATTTATTTATTGGCCATTTATACTTCTTTTGAGAAGTGTCTTCATTTTAGTTGCCATTTCTTTTTTTCTTTTTCAGTACCAGGAATTGCACTTGTAAAAAAGCCTCAGCACCACTGAGCTAAATCCTTAGCCCATTTTCCCTTTTAATTCAGTCTTTTGTTCAATGGAGTCTAATTTTTTTCAGTTCTTTTTGTATTGTATATTTTACTTCTCTGAGGAGTAACCAGCAAAAATATTTCCCATTCTGCAGGTTGTTTGTCAGTTATTATTTTTTTTTTCGGTGATTGAACCCAGGGGATTGAACTCAGGCCCTTGTGCATCCAAGGCTGGTGCAGTACCACTTGAGCTAAATCCCCAGCCCTTGTTGGTTATTCTTTTGCTGTGCAGAAGTTTTAAAATATGGTTTTGTTGGTTCTTGGAATTTTTAATTGTGCTATTGGGTTTCTATTCAGAAAAATCCTTCCCTATACCTGCATTTTACCTATTTTATCTTCTAGCAGATTGTTTCTATATTACCATTTAGAATTTGATCCATTTTTATTTTACTTTATTACATGGTGAGATATATGGGTCTAGACTCAGTCTTATACATATGGATATTCAGTATTCTTAGAACCATTTATTAAAGACACTGTGTTTCCTCCAGTGTATGTCTTTGGCCTTTTTGTCAAAGATCAAATATGCCTGGGATTGTTTCTGCTCCTTCTGTTCTGTTCCATTGATCTGTGTGCCTGTTTTTATACAAATACCACGCTGATTTAATCATGGTATATGATAAATCACAGTTGTAGTATAATTTCAAATCTGAGATTGTGATACCTCCTACTTTGTTTTGTTGTTGTTGTTGTCATTTTAGGTCTTTGGGGGGGGGTTTGTGTGTGTGGGTTTTTATTTTTTTAGTTTTTTGAGACAGGGTCTCACTTTGTAATTCAGGCTGGCCTTGAATTTACTATGTAGCCTAGGCTAGCCTCGAACTCATAGCAGTCCTCCTGCTTCTACTTCCCAAGTGCTGGGATTATAGGTATGAGGCACCATACCCAGCATTGTGATATGTGGTACTAAGGATTAAATTTGGAACCTTGCACTTGCCAGGCAGACACCAGAACCACTGAGCTAAGTCCCCAAGCACTCTAGGTCTCTTTTGATTCCACTTGAATTTTAGGATTGTTTTCTATAGATCCATGAGAAATATTGTTGATATTTTGAGTGAGATTCATTAAATCTGTAGTTCAGCTTGATTATATTGGTTTTGCCTATCCAGAAACAGGATATTTTTCCATTTTCTGATGTCCTCTTTGTTCTCCCTTTTCATGGTACTATAGTGTTCATTGTAAAAGTCTTTCATTTCCTTGGTTAGGAATTCTTAAGTATTTAATTTTTCTTGATATTATTGTGAATGGTACTGTTTTCCTAATTTTCTTTTCTTTTTTTCAGTACTGGTAATTGAATTCAGGACTTTCTGCTTGCCAGGCAGGTGCAGCATCACTGAGTTCAATTCCCGGCCCTTTAAGTAATTTTTTTCAACTAAACTTTTTGTTTAGTTTTATAGTGTAATGCTGATATCTACTCTAGTCAAGTAGACTTACTCTTTTTTTTTTTTTTTTTTTTTTTTTTTTTTTTTTTTTTTTTTTTTTTTTTTTTTTTTTTTTTTTTTTTTTTTTTTTTTTTTTTTTTTTTTTTTTTTTTTTTTTTTTTTTTTTTTTTTTTTTTTTTTTTTTTTTTTTTTTTTTTTTTTTTTTTTTTTTTTTTTTTTTTTTTTTTTATTTTACTGGTACTAGGGATAATACTCAGGACCTCGTGCTAGCCAGGAACACCACCACTGAGCTATATCCCCAGCCTTGTTTTCCTAATTTTCCTCACTGAGTTCATTATTAATGTAGAGGAATGCTATTGATTTTTGTCTGTTTATTTTACATCCTGCTACATAGATGAATTAGGTTATTAATTTTAGGGGCCTTTTGGTGGAATTCTTCGGGTTTTCTAAGTTCAAGGATCATGTCATCTGCAATATTTTGACTTTGTCCTTTCCTATACATATCCCTTCTATTTCTTTGTCTTGCCTGCTTGTTCTGGATGATTCAAGCACTGTGTTGAACAGGCATGGTGACAGCCAACATCCTTGCATTTTTCATGATTTTGGATGAAACACTTACTGTTTTTCACTATTTCATGTGATGTTGCCAGTATGTTGGTTATAATTGGATTGATATAATGTCTTTTTATATCTATTTTTTTCAGTTTTTATCATGAATGGATGTTGGGTTTTGTCAAGAGTGTGTTGTTTAATTTCCATATGTTTGCATAGTTTCTGTGGTTTCTTTTGCTACTGAGTTCAATTTTCATTATACTCTGATCTGATGATAGGCATGTTAAAGTTTGGATTGTTTTGTTGTTTTTTTTCTTCTCAGTACAAGGATTAAACTCAGACTTAGTGTTTGTGAAGGAGGTACAGCACTACTAAGCTAAATCCCCAGCCCAAATTTTAATTCTTTTGCATTTACTTAAGTATGCTTTATTAGCTAGTACATGGTATATTTTAGAAAAAGTACCATGTGCTGCTGAAAAGAAAGTGTATTCTGTTGTTGTTGGGTGGAATACTTTCTAGATATCTATGAAGCCCATTTTTCCAAAGTTTGGTTCAACTCTGATATTTCTTTGTTGGTTTTGTTGTTGTTATTTAGCTGATCTATTTGATAGTAGAATGCTGAGGTCCCCCATTATAATTGTATTTATATTTATCTGATCTTTTCTATGTCTATTAGTGTTTGTTTTATGAAGAAGGGTATAGTGTGGCTTGGTACATTTATATGTTTATAATTGTCTCTTCCTGTTGAATAGTTCTGTTAACTACTATGTAATGTCCTTTTTTTTTTTTTTTTTTGGGAAACAGGGTCTCACTTTGTAGTTCAGGCTGGCCCTCAACTCACTATGTATCCCAGGCAAGCCTCGAACTCAGCAATCCTCCTGCTTCTGCCTCCCAAGTGCTGGGATTACAGGCGTGAGCCACTACGGCCGGCTATAATGTTCTGCTCTGTCTCTTGAGATTAGCTTTTGCATGCTCACTTCAGCAGCACATATACTAAAATTGATCAGCTTTCACATAAACTCCACTTTGTCTGAAAATAAATTAGGTACTCCTGCTTGTTTTGGATTCCTGTTGCATGAAATATTTTTTCCCATTGCAGTTTTATCTTTGAATCCACAAAATTTATTTGTCTGGGAGGATATGGGAGCATTTAGTTCAGGTAATTTGTTAAACTAGCAATGTGAAAGACTCCTTTGCTTATCAGCACTTCACTAGGTGAAGAGTTTAGCAGTGAAATGTCTATTTGAGGAATGTAGTCAAGCTGGGAACTGGAGGCCAGCCTAGGCTACATAATGAGTTCAAGGCCAGCCAGAACTATGTTGCAACACTCAAAGAAATGTAGCTCAGTACTTTAAAATAGTTTGTTTCAGGGCAGTTAAGATGGGTAGACAGCTTCAGCCCAGTGATACCTTACCCAATAAGAAAAATAAAATGCCTTGTCTTTCTTTCTTTTTTCTTTTTTCTTTTTTAAGACAGAGCCTACCTAAGACTGGCCTTGAACTCACAGTCCTCCTGCCTCAACCTTCTAAATGCTGGGATTACAGGTGTGCACCACCATGCCCAGATTTATTCCCTTTTTCAGTATTCTACTTCATACTTTTTAATTTAAAACAGCTAATTTAATGATATCAAGCAGCCACACCAAAAGGTTATTGTTGTTCAAATGATTGGGAGGTAAGAAGTATTAGTAGGGACTGAATCCAGGGCCTTTGCACTGAGCTACTGTGGACTCTCAACTTTTGTCATATGTCAGCCTGACATATGAACAACTTGGGTTAATTAGGTTAATGGAAGATTCATCTGCCTCTTGTTATCAATAGTATATACCCAGGCAAATATCCAGCTCTCAGCTGTGTTGACTTACAACCAACTTGAGATACAACCAGCGCTCGTCATTTTTTTCATTAATTTTGAGACAGAGTCTGAGTTATTAAATTGCTCAAGCTGGGCTCAAACTTGTGATCATCCTGCTTCAGCCTTCCAGAGTTCTGGGATTATAGGCAAACTTTTTTTTTGTACCTTAATCAGAAATTAAGTTTGGGGGCTGGAGGGTTAGCTCAGTGGTTCCAGCGCCTGCCTTGCAAGTGCAAGGTCCTGAGTTCAATCCCCGGTGACCACATACAATGCTGGGCGTGGAGACTCACACCCACCAGCAATCAATACTACATACCACAGTGCCGGGCGTGGTAGCTCACGCCTGTAATCCCAGCAGTCCGGGAAGCAGAGACAGGAGGATTGCTGAGTTCGAGGCTTGCCTGGGCTACATAGTGAGCTCAGAGCCAGCCTGAACTACAAAGCGAGACCCTCTCAAAATAAAGAAAGAAAGAAATTAAGTTTGGGGGCTGGGTACTTTGCTGAGGGGTGCCACCCCTGCCTAGCAAGCACAAGGTCCTGAGTTCAATTCCTGTTTTTGGGGGGGGGGGGGAGTAAGCCTAGCACAGCAACAATGCCTATATACCCAACTGTTCAAGAGGCTAAGGTTCACATGAGCCCTGGAATTCAAGGCCAGCCTAGGCAACATAATGAGATACCATCTCAAAAAAAAAAAAATCAACTGAGAACAACAATAATAAAACCCAGGTACGGTGACATACACTTGTGTTCCCAGTTACTTGGCAGGCTGAGGCACCAGATCACTTGAGCCCAAGAGTTTACCAGTCTGGGAAAAACAGCAATAGCCTGTGGGGGTTGGAGGGGAGAAACAAGGAAGGGAGAGGAAGGAAAGGAGGAAAGAAGGAAGAAGAAATGTAAATCGGAGGCTGAGGTATAACTCAGCGGTAGATCATATGCTTAGCATACACAAGGCTCTGGGTAAAATCTTCAACAACCCCCTCCCCTAAAAAAATGAACATGAAATATATTCTTTTTTTTTTTTTTTTTTGGTCTCAAGATTTTTTTTTTTTTCTTTAGCAGAGGCAATGGCTTTCATTAACAACATCTTAGGAATTCTCCTATCTGGGTAGGTGAAAAGCTAACAGTACAACTATTCTCAAAAACCAAGATGCCAGGTGCGGTGGCTCGTGCCTGTAATCCCAGCACTCTAGAAGGCAGAGGCAGGAGGATTGCTGAGTTCAAGGCTTGCCTGGGCTACCTAGTGAACTCAGGGCCAGCCTGAACTACAGAGTAAGACCCTGTCTCCAAAAAAAACCACCAAGAGTAGCACTTTTTCTATATTGTCTTTCTAGCTGAAAACACTGGCTAATGATTTCGCACCATCTCTTCCTTCCCTACCTAGAAATGGCTGGAGCTTTTGTGGCAGTGTTTTTACTAGCAATGTTCTATGAAGGACTCAAGATAGCCCGAGAAGGTCTCTTGCGTAAGTCACAAGTCAGCATTCGCTACAATTCCATGCCTGTCCCAGGACCAAATGGAACCATCCTGATGGAGACACACAAAACTGTTGGGTAAGAAGATTTAATAAGTCTACATGGAAATTCTACACAGCTGGTTTAGCTAAGCAGCAAAGCAGCTATTAGTAGTCCCCCTTTCCCTGAGTTAGTGATTTTACTTGACCTCCATCAAAACATTTTGGGAAGGCTTGGAATTGTGTTAGGAGAGTGTTAGGAATGCTTCTGAAAGCACAGATGTTTGTTCTGAGTTGTCACTAGGAAAAGGGAACTACAGGGTCCATATTTTATAATATTGGCCAAAATAATAATGAAGAAGTTAGGTATTTCAAAGTAGGGTGTGATGGTGCAAACCAGTAGTTCCAGTACTCAGGAGGCAGAGGCAGGAGGATTTCTGGGAGTTAAGGCCAGCCTGGGCTACAAAGTGAGTTCAAGGTCAGCCTGAACTACGTAGTGAGACTCTTACTCAAAAAAAAAAAAAATTCAAATTAAGGTATAATAGAATGACAATACAATTGATTCTTTTCTACATAAAGTTATTCCTAGCTCTATTAATATGTATGTTCTAACAAAGTATTTGAATTGGTTTTTATTAGTTGGCTTTTCTATTAGTTGGTAAATGCTTTTTGAAGTTGATTTAATATAAATGTCATCTTTTTTTTTTTTTTTTGAGACAGGGTCTCACTTTGTAGTTCAGGCTGGCTCTGAGCTCACTATGTAGCCCAGGCAAGCCTTGAACTCAACAATCCTCCTGTCTCTGCCTCCCGAGTGCTGGGATTACAGGCGTGAGCCACCATGCCCAGCTATAAATGTCATCTTAAAACTATGTTTGACTTTATAAAATCCTATAGGCAAATATCCTGCTTTTAAGCAAACAATATTATTTATTTCCATTGCACTGATGAGCTTTCTGATGAGGGCCAAAAAGCTTGAGACTTCCCTAAGATGACACAGAAAATGAGTAATAAAATCTCCTGTGGGAGGTTGTTTTTTTTTGTTTTTTTTTTTTTTGTACTGGGGATCAAACTTGGGACCTTGCAGTTGCAAGTTAGGCACAGATCCACTGAGCTAAATCCCCACCTCTCCTGATTTCTTAAGTCAGTAATTTCTGGATCTTTGTATTTTCATTTTTTGCTGTTTTTTCAGACAGGCTCTCACTTTGTAGCCTAGGTTGGTTTTGAATTTGAGGCAATCCTCCTGCCTCTCCCTTCCAAATGCTGGGATTACAGGCGTGCACCATCACACCCAGTTAATTCAGTACTTTCTACTACACTACCTAACTCTTGATTATAATTCCTTTTTTTTTTTTTTAGACTGTGAATTTAGCAAAGGTGGAAGTCTTAAAATAATTAAACAAATACACATGTGAAGCTTTAGAGTTACCCTTTCAGGATCCAAAGTGGAGATAAATCAAGATTACTTCTCCTTGGGCTGGAGATTTAGCTCAGTGGTTCCAGCACCTGCCTTGCAAGTGCAAGTCCTGAGTTGGATCCCTAGTAACCACATACAGTGCTGGTCATGGTGACTCACGCCCACCAGCTGTCAATACCACATACCACAGTGCCAGGTGTGGTGGCTCACGCCTGTTATCCCAGCTCTTGGGAGGCAGAGGCAGGACGATTGCTGTAAGTTTGAGGCTTGACTGGGCTCCGTAGTGAGCTCAGGGCCAGCGTGAACTACAAAATGAGACACTGTCTCAAAAAACAAACAAAGAAAAACATATAGCTCCTAATGACAACACATAGCCACATCTGTCCAGTGCTTATATCTTGACAGCCCTATGGTGTTTTGTTTCAGGGACCAGTAAGAAACCTCCACACATGACCCATGAGTTGCCAAGTGGCTGTCAGGCAGTCCAGTTGGGACTGGCCCCTCTTCCGATCTGCAGAGCTAATGTGAGTCTGACTGTTGTGTCCCTATTTATTCCCCAGGCAGCAGATGCTGAGTTTTCCTCACCTTCTGCAGACAGTGCTGCATATCATCCAGGTGGTCATCAGCTACTTTCTCATGCTTATCTTCATGACCTACAACGGGTACCTCTGCATTGCAGTAGCAGCAGGGGCCGGAACAGGATACTTTCTCTTCAGTTGGAAGAAGGCAGTGGTAGTGGACATCACAGAACATTGCCATTAACGTCAGAGTCCGTGGTGTGACCTTACTGATTGCAGTAGGAAGCAGTTCAAGACCGGACGACATGATTCCTGCTCCAATCACCCCTTCTTGTTCCTGTCTCTTTACACACACATACACACCTGTTGAATGTTTAGTTTACAGTTTCTTTTCCAAGAAAAATCTGCCTTTTGTAATAAGCTGAGATTCCCATTTCGAAGAGAAGCCAGCCATGAAGTGTCTTCTCCTTTCTCATCCTAGATTCTTGTCTAATCTGGGTAGCTTTCTAGTCAATGACTTGATCATCTGATTCTTTTTTTAATCTTCTGGGTTTATTTTTAACAAATGAAATGAATTCGGTGGTTTTTCCTGGGTCAGTGATGTAAAGAGATTACCTTCAGCCAGGATTGACGCCAGCTGAAAGATAATTCTTGCCCAACTAACCCCCCAACTCAAACTTCACATTAAAAATTAAGCTCCAGTCTTTGGACCCCAAAAGGGGGAAATACATTGTGCCTTTCTCTAGGTGTGATGTGTTGCACCAAAATCTTGGTAGTCTGCAGACGAGTGGTTTTGAGACTAAATATAGGCCCCAGAACTTTAAGAATGTGTTCTTGAGTTGCTAACTCATTAGCTTTTGTTTCCATTTAACATTTTTATTAGAATGAGCTTGTCAATCCAAAAAAGACAATTTGAGAAAACAGAATAGACATTTTAAATTAAACTACTGGCATTTTACTTTGACTTGATACCTTTGTTTATCCCAGCTGCACAAAGCTAAACAGTTTGATTTTTTTCCCTCATTCTTATTTTCATGTGTCTGCCTCCAAACCAGTAATTTTCAAACTTTAATCTGCATCAGAATCATCTGGAGAGTTTGTTAAAACACTAGTTATGGGGCCTCAACCCCACAGCCCCATATGTGCCATTTCTAAGTTCCCAGGTGATACCCTGCTGACAGACCAAAAGACCACACTTTGGGAATATCTGCTTTGAACTGAGGAAGTACACCTGGAGTGAGAGGTGCTCTCTGATAGTGGGCACGAGAACTGAATTGCTGGTTGGTATGTGGTAGTAAATGTTGCTGGTCAATACTTAATCATTCCACAAGCACTTATTCAGCTCCAACTGTGTGTGTTCACATGCACATTTGTAGGACTATAACCAAAGTACTTTCATCAGCACCTATGAAGTCACTGCTAGCTCTTGTTTTTAAAGATCTGTGGTTCCTTAGAAACAGTTCAAAGGCTAAGAGAAACCTTTGCTCTGCAGTAGAAATGAGCCAGTCATGGGCCAGAAGGGCAAAAGCCCAGCTTTTTCTTTAGACTGACATAAGGTGTGGTCTACTGGTGCCCAGATCTTCCTCAGCCCCCAAAATCCATGTCCATACTAGGTACATCCTCATACCCTGCATGACTGCTTTTATTATTATTCTTGGGGCTTTATTAGATCATATGTGGCCAAAACTACTTTCAATGAAGAATCACATTGGATTTTTATTGTTTGTTAGTCTACACTGCAGTCTTGTTCCCAAACTACCTCTTTAAAGTGATTCTTCCTGTGCTGAACTGTTCATTCCTGCCCTCTTTGGTGCTAGAGCCAATTGTGCTTCGGGGCAGAGGAGATAGAACGTAGTTATCCTGTTGTCCAAGGTCATGATTTTGGAATTTGTACTTTCTCTGTGGTAAAATATTGGAGAGCAAAGAATGTGTACTTCTACATCTATGAACCCAGAGAGAGGGTTTTGAGCCTAGTGGGTTGAGATTAAATGCAAGAATCAACATTTCAACCTTCGTACTTTTCTCACATTTCATCCCTTGTAGTGCTGATATTTAGCATGAGCAGTGAATGACAGGTACTACTTGACAGCCAACATTAAGATATAAACAGCCCGTTGTGTAAACACCTTCTATTCATAGAAGCCAAGGAATAAAACCAGAGGTGTGTATAAGCGAGGCTTAGTGGTGACTCTGGTGCTCTCTAGAAATCTAGGTATGAGCTGCTATAAAATACCTTCTAGGAACAGGGCCCTATCAATGCGGTGAGAAAAATCAAGGCCTATTAAGATAAAGTTCTTGGGCCGGAGGGTTAGCTCAGTGGTTCCGGCGCCTGCCTCGCAAGCGTAAGGACCTGAGTTCGATCCCCGGCTACCACATATAATGCTGGGCGTGGTGGCTCACGCCTGTCATCCCAGCACTCGGGAGGCAGAGACAGGAGGATTGCTGAGTTCACGGCGGCTTGCCTGGGCACCATAGTGAGCTCAGGGCCAGCCTGAACTACAAAGCAAGACCCTGTCTCCAAAAAGCAAAAAAAAAAAAAAAAAGATAAAGTTCTTCCGAATTTGAAACTTATGAAGAGAAACTTCAGTTTGAGACAAGTCTTCGGGTGTTTGGGGTAGAGACAATCTGATGAATTTTTATGGATCCTTAGACTAGGTTGCCAAAAGATGAAGCTAAGGAAGTAGAAAAAAGTTAAAATTTAAGTTCCATCTTGAGCTCTTGGATTTTGATGACACAGTGATCTGACTTTCATTTCTGTATCCCTGTTCATTTAGAATTTAACACCTGACCTCGTTGGGTTTTTTTAACTTAAACTTCTATTTCTTCCTTCCCTCTTCACACCTGTCAGAAGACTGTCTCCATTTCTTTGGCATCTTAGTTTGCTGTCCTTCTATCAGTCTTTTGTCCTGTGGCCACTGCTATGCCATGGATGTAAGTAGCAACCAGAAACTGGTATTTATAAACCTGATCAAAACCTTATGTATGTGTCTAAAAGCAATCGCCCCACTGGAATTTCTATGAAGCTAGGTCAAGGGCTACCTAGTACCACCCCGCCAGCCTTACAAATCTAAGGTGCTGTCTCTCATCTATGATGAACACCAGCACCCCCACTGGCCATAAATAAAATCGTCACTGTGCCCACTAGAGGATTACAAATTAGTTTCTTCACTACGTATCATAGAATTGTCAAAAATTCCCTTTCTGGCTGTGAGTTCTGGGATTCGGTTCTGGTCACAAGGGATTCCTTGTAAGTTGGGGCGTAAGGCAGGGGGTACATACTCATTGTCTTGTCATTTTGATCCTGCCCTTTCCAGCCACTTCTTCGGTAGATCTAAAGATACAAAGTCTGCATTTGAAATAATGCCTTAATCACTGGGTCTACAGTTTATGTTGACTGTTTTAGATTGTAAGCTCCTGAGAGCAGTATTGCTGTTAGTAGGAATGTTTTAACAGTGTCATGTGCAAAGGAACAAAATAAATAATTTTGATTTTGTGATTCTAGTATGTCTTTCTGCCCCAGGTGCTATCAGAAACTGGTCTCTTCTCATAAAAAGGGCCGGAGGATTAGCTCAGTGGTTCCGGCGCCTGCCTCGCAAGCGCTAAGTCCTGAGTTTGATCCCTGGTAACCACATACAATGCTGGGCGTGGAGACTCACACCCACCAGCAATCAATACTACATACCACAGTGCCAGGCATGGTGGCTCACACCTGTAATCCTAGCACTCAGGAGGCAGAGACAGGAGGATTGCTGAGTTCAAGGCTTGCCTGGACTACATAGTGAGCTCAGAGCCAGCCTGAACTACAAAGCAAGACCCTGTCTCAAAAAATAAAAAATAAAAATAAAAATTTTTAAAAAGGGCAATTGGGCTGGAGATTTAGCTCAGTGGCTCCAGCACCTGCTTCGCAAGTGCAAGGTCCTGAGTTGATCCCCGGTAACCACACACGATGCTGGGCGTGGTGACTCATGCCCACCAGGCAATCAATACCACATACCACAGTGCCGGGTGTGGTGGCTCATGCCTGTAATCCCAGCACTCGGGAAGCAGAGGCAGAAGGATTGCTGAGTTGGAGGCTTGCCTGGGTTACATAATGAGCTCAGGACCAGCCTGAACTACAAAGTGAGACCCTGTCTCAAAAAAAAAAAAAAAAAAGGGCAATAATAGTACTTATTGAATTAGCAGTACCTGATTCTTCCTTGTCTAAGGACATACCATCCTGAACATACCCATCTTTTCTGATTATATTTTTCCTCCAGCTTCAGAAAATGAAAGATAAACACTTTTAGATAAGGTTAGTATCTCTTTACAAGCTCTTAACCAACTTCCTGAGGGTGGGTAATCCAGAAATGAACAGACTCTAAGAAATAAAGTTGATGCATGTGATTTCATTTGTGCCATGAGATTAACTCTGTAAATACCTAACTGAATGAGTTAAATGAAATTGACTAGAGCCAACCAGAAATGTGCTGTGCTTAACACAAGAATGATGTTACCTTTTATAGAAGTTACTTTTTAAACCACAGGGCTTAGCAGTGCTACTTAGCTTCATTAAGGATGTCTCACAATTTTCCAAAAATATATTTATTTTTTTAAGAAATCAGATGTTTTACAGGGTAACATTTTCCAGAGACAAACCAGAGTTCAAACTCCAGCTTAGTGTGAAAGTTGAACACCAGTAATTTCACGCAGAATTTATCTTTCTCTGCAGGGGGTAAAATAGTCTACTTCTCTGCATGTACTCAATTCTCTAAATCTGATATTTCTGCCACAATTTTATTTTATTTCAGGACTCTGTTATGCAAAGGAATCCATTTTTAAAATTCAAAATTTCCAAATTGAGATGAGCGATTGTTTGGCTTGGGTTGGGGTTTATACCCAATCCGATCATTAATCATTTGTTCCCGGCTCTTGGGGTCACTGCTGAGCCCAATGGCTCCTTCTCCATCATTGCCTCCTACAACATCTGCCTCTTCCTTCTGTTTCTTGCGGGTCTGAAAGTATAAAAATTTTAAGATTTAAGGCAACATTATTTCAACTAGCAAATATTTATTTGGTGCCTACTGTGTGTACTAGGCATAAAGTAAAGGGTTAGAGTCAAATGAACAAAAAACTGAGTATCGTAGGTTTTGGATACTTACAAATATAAAAGGGATGCAGGCATGCAATGATAAAAGGTGACCTCTACATCCCAAGACATCATAGTCTAGTTGGGAAACAGGCAAATAGACTAACACTGGATGATCGAGGTTACAACAGAGGGAAGCCCACGTTGTCAGACACAAAGAACTAAGAAGTTAGAGCCATGGTAGCAGAGGTTTGGGTTAAGAAGCTGGAACTGGAAAGATATCTGAGAGCTAGTAGATGAGAGAGGGAAAAGTGTTACAGCAGATCTACCACTCAGGAGAACACATGGAACGTAATATGACTATAAAAAAATAATAACCACCAAGAATCTAGAGCCTGCCTGACTCCATGAGACTATACAACACTGGAAAGCCTTAGGCTGTTTAAGCAAAAGGGCTGAGTTCTAAGAACTACAGATGCAGCTCAGCAGTTGAGTGGCTGCATACACCAGACCCTAGGTTCAAGCCCCAGCACCCCCCCCACACACACACACACACAAACAGATGTAAATTTGGAGACTTGTGTTTTGAAAAGTTAAAAAATATTTAATGTTTTATTGACTTACCACTACCCCTAATTTATAAGGTAATATACCTGATATTAAAAAGAAAAAAAAGAGGGCTGGGGATTTAGCTCAGTGGTTCAGGTGTTGCCTCACAAATTCAAGGTCCTGAGTTCAATCCCTAATAACTACACACCACAGTGCTGGGTGTGGTGGCTCCTGCCTATCATCCCAGCACTTGGGAGGCAGAGGCAGGAGGATTTCTGTGAGTTCAAGGATAACCAGGGCTACACAGTGAGCTCAGGGCCAGCCTGAACTACAAAAAGTGAGACCCTGTCTCAAAAAAAAAAAGGAAGGATTGAAGAAAGAAAGAGAAAAAGCTACAGCAGACACAGGCCCTAGTACATGTCTAACCGATGCTACACTGCATTTGTTGCAAATTGACTATGATAATACTGACCAAGAAAAAGTTCCTATTTTTCTGACTATAGGTTATTATTCCTTCTCTGGCAGAGACTGGGATGTAGCTTAGAGCAAAGGTTTAATCCCAAGTACCTAAAATTAATTAAAATATAATAAAACCCCCAAGTATTATAGTAAATCAAAGTACAAAGTAAATCAGATAAGTATCCCTTATTCAAAACACTTGGAAAAATGACCAGAAGTACTTCAGATTTCAGAGTTTTTCACATTTCAGGATATTCAAATAAACTATATGGGTTAAGCATCCCTACTCCAAAAATCTGAAATCTTCCAACATCCAAAACTTTAAGTTATCTTTATACAACATACAGAATGGTCTTCCTGATTATTCCTTAGTTCACCTACACAACCATTAAGTGACATTAGAAACTTATACCCAAACACCACTCTGAAAACAAGTTCTAGCAGCTGTGATGGCACACATCTGTCATGTTAGCACCACCTCTCTGGGAGGCTGACAGAGAGGATCATAAGTTTGAGCCCAGCCTGGGCAACTACATGGTTTAATGAGGCCCTGTCTCAAATTTAAAAAAAAAAAAAAAAAAAGCTGGGGATCTAGCTCTGTGCAAAGACTGAAGGTTCAAACCCCAATACCACAAAAGAAAAAATAAGGAAGGAAAGAAGGGAAAACAAATTTGAAAAAGCAGAAGACCAACATTCTGAGAATATCTAACTAGAATGAAATCATTTAAAAGACTTCCATTATGAACAACTGGTGACTACTAATGAAACTAACTTCAGTTTAAAAAATGAAATACGGCCGGACGTGGTGGCTCACGCCTGTAATCCCAGCACTTGGGAGGCAGAGACGGAAGGATTGCTGAGTTCAAGGCTTGCCTGGGCTACATAGTGAGCTCAGAGCCAGCCTGAACTGCAAAGCAAGACCCCGTCTCAAAAAAAAAAAAAAATGAAATATGAGTCTTCTACTGACTCCATTTTAGTTTTGGGAAAGACTATCCTTCCTTCCTAAATTGCTCTAAAACAGGCCAACCCACTAGACAATTGCTTTTTTCTATTTCAAACAAAAATGTTTATGAATGAATGGGAAACACAAACTCACAAACATACAGACAATCCTGCCTACGTACACTAAGGGGGAACCAATCAGGCCTTATAAGTGGGAAAAAAAAACCCTTGTTTCACATACCATAATTAAACTTAGTGCTTAGACTTTACCAAAGTATTTCCTCCTCCTCATAAGTTCCCCAGCATTATATAAAGTTATATTTACTTCTAGATAAGCTTCTGCATTTTAATGCTTGCAAAATTCATTTAAAAATTATCAGTGTTGCTTCCATTTTATATTCTGATTAAAAACTCATACGTAAAACACAAAATACAAACCAAACCAACCATCTCATGGATGATCCAAATGGAAAAGTTAATGTGCTGTATTTGTTTTTTTAACACCAAAAGCAGTAGTTCTTGAACATAATTTGCTTACATCATCAATTCTGAGGTTGAAATATATATAAATCACATTTAGGCTCCATAAACTGAAAGCTCTCCATCAATACATGGAAGTATATATAACATGCAAAACAACAAGATCAACACAAACGCTCTGGATTTCAGTACTATCACTCAACTGACTTCAAGTCAAGATAGTGAGGAAACAGCTTCACAGCTTGTCTCCTGGCAGCCTTATACTTTTCCTCTCCCCGTGGTTCCATGGCATCCAGGGCCAGCAACTGCTTGGTCAGCAGCTCCTCGGCCTGACATAGTTGTTTCTATTTTGCTTTTTTGCAGTACCTGAGATCCAACTCAAGACCTTGTGCTTGCCACATAAGCATGCAGTGCCGCTGAGCTAAATCCTCAGCCCAGCCGGATGTAGTTCTTATCAGTTTGATTTCAATCAAACAAGAGGACCTCTCCCTGAATCTCTGACAGGTTTCCAAGAATATCCCAAGGCTGCCTTATGTAACAGGTGCTCTTCATAAGTAAACTGCTTCCTCTTCTCCCGGGCCTCCTTCAGGCTGATGTGTGATCAGGCTTTTTACTTCAGTCACAGCTCTTCTCCTGGCTTCCCGTATGCAGTTTCTTTCAAGATTTACCTCATCCAGTTGTCCAATCAAACCCTGCAGTTCTGTCCTGGAACTCAGGTACAATTTGGGAGAGTTTTGAACTTGAAGAAATTCTTTTTTTTCCTTCTCATCCTCTTGAGGACCTTTTCTATTTTCAAGAATGGAAAGGTTCTGTCTCTAGTGAAATGTGTGAGTAGTACTGGATTCCATTTTTATATCCAGTACTTCAGTAATCTGTTAATATCTTAAAGTACCTCTCTCTGACAGTTTGGATTTCTGATGCCTCTCCACACCTGAGCACCCAGATCAGCCCACACTGAGACCGGGATGGTCAGTACCTACAAGTCATATTGCTATCCTCTCCCATCAGAGGCGTGACACCTCTGGTCTTGCTTGCTTCACACCTCAGAGTTGATCTTGTGACAAAAGGATGTGCATTTTCAGAAAGTGGCAGAGAAGGCTGCTTTTTCTTGCAGTCTTCAATAACCTCTTGTACAGCACCAATCTTTTTTTTTGACAGGGTCTCGCTTTGTAGTTCAGGCTGGCTCTGAGCTCACTATGTAGCCCAGGCAAGCCTCGAACTCAGCAATCCTCCTGCCTCTGCCTCCTGAGTGTTGGGATTACAGGCATGAGCCACCACACCTGGCACTGTGGTCTGTGGTACTGATGGCTGGTGGGCGTGAGTCACCATGCCCAGCATTGTATGTGGTTACCGGGGATCGAACTCAGGACCTTGTGCTTGCGAGGCAGGTGCTGGAACCACTGAGCTAAAATCTCTGGCCCTACAGCACCAATCTTGATCAGAGTGTAACACCTTAGTTCCTGCAAGGAAATCTTTCCTCGGTTTTAACATGTGTCAGCCCCACAATACCCTGGTGCCTTCCTCAATTTCATCAGTTGCATAGTTGCCTCCCTGTAAAAGGGTACGATCTTCACTTTCACAAGGGCTTGGGATTCTTGAAGATGTTCAAATGTAGGTGGTTTGCACTCTGTTCTAACTCTTTGAGAAGGGTTTTTATTTATTTATTTTTTAATTTGAGGTTTTCTGCCTCCTGCACCACCCTCTTTCAAGCTTGCTGAGTGTCTCCTTTTCCTTCTGTATCTGCAATCTCTTTCAAAAAGTTGCTTTGTTAGAATCCTCTCCAGTTTCTTGTAATTGTCACTTGATGGATGAATGAAGCTGTTTACTTGCTGCCCTATACTTTTTACTTCCTTTTGAATTTTCTAACACCTAGTAATGAAAGGATGTTGGTTTCCCAAATCCACACTTTTGTTGTGTTCAGCTGCACAAGTACTGTGTCTCCTGCACCACTGGTGTCCACTCCCTCCACTTCCACAGTGACCCAAACTGTCTCTAGCAGAGACTGACTCCATGGTGAGCCAACTCTAAGAAGCTCCATCTGCTGGCATTTTATGACTCATTACAACTGGAGTTTAACCATACCTAAAACACTTAGTAACATTATCAATATAAGTTCTTAAAATGTGACTGATGGAATTTAAAAGGGGGGTGGGGAAGGCAAGCTTGCCAGTCTTAATACAATGCCTGCCAATCATTGCATGAATACATGCAAGATACAATGTCCCCTATCATATAATACAAATATGTATTAGGATGGCAAATGAAAATAGATTGTATTGAGCCCTCCTCTGAAGAGATTGCAGAGGTGGAAATCTTTTTTGTTTTGTTTTTGAAATAGGGTCTCTCTGTGTAGGTCAGGCTGGCCTGGAACTTACAGCAATCCTCCTGCCTCAGCCTCCCCAGTGCTAGGATTACAGCTGTGGACCACCTCACCTGATGGATATACTAATTCTTGCCCAGTGGAGGAAAAAAAGAAAAACAGCAAGGTGATAGTACCTATGAGAGATGTCAGCACAGGGGGAAGAGGCTAAACTGAATCCAGCTGGATCTGGAAGAAGCTGCATCAACAGATAAAAAGGACTCAGCCTGACAAAACAAAATGGTATTTCAGGCAAAGAGAACACTGTGTACACAGGAACTGAGATGAAATTTTAAGATAACTTGGCAGTTAAAGTAGAGATGAGCTGGGCAGGTGATTTAGCTCAGTAGTACAGGCCATCTGCCTAGCAACACAAGGTGCTGAGTTTGATCCCTGGTACCACACACCATAGACAATGCTGGGTGTGGTGGCTCACACCTGTAATCCCAGTACTCAAGAGGCAGAGGCAGAGGCAGGAGGATTATTGTGAGTTCGAGGCTTACCTGGGCTACAAAGTGAGTTCAGGGCCAGCCTGAACTACAAAACGAGACCTTATCTCAAAAAAAGGGAAAAAAAAAAGCCAGAAGTAATGCAGCATATCTGTAATCCCAGCACTCTGACAACCAAAGGCAGGAGGATTACAAACCTAAACCCAATCTGGACACCTTGCAGACCTGTCTCAAAATTTAAAAAAAAAAAAAAAAAAAAAAAAAAAAAGCAGGGGAAGGTGAATGGGGATGTAGTTCAATGTGAAGGCCTTAGGTCTCAAAAACAAAAAAAGAACGGAATAAAACAGATCACGAGTATGGGTCTGGTATAGAGAATAAGACAGGTGAGATGAGGTGAACTAGAGAGGGCTTCAAACATACATAACCTTGAAATCCATGCTAAGAAATTCAGATTACATTCCAAGTATAAGAAGCTACTGAGGAGTTCTAAAAGATTTTTTTTTAAAGTCTGGAAAAATTTTAAAGAACATTCTAGGTACCTACCTGATGGAAAATGAATGGTAATACAGAAACCAGTTAGTATGCTACTACAATTACACAGGGAGTGAGGGTAGATTCTAGTGTCTATAATCAAAGAATTTACAGATGTATTGAACATAAGAAAGAAGGGGGAGGGAAAGACTTAGAATGACTCCTAGGTTTCTGGGCTATCAGGGCTTAAATCCTAGTATAGGGACAGTGAAGCTTTTAGAGCTTTCAATGATACATACAGCCTGCTGTAGCAGGCGTGCCATAGATTCACCACCACTGTCTTAGAACCTACAAATGTTGTCATTAATAGGGGGAAAGAATTTCTGCAGCTATAGATAAATTAAGGATTTTGAGCCTGGGAGATTCTTCTGGATTATCCAGGTGACTCCTAAGACTATTCATATATATCGCTGGAAGAGCGGGAGTAGGAGCTTTCACAGACAGGAGTAAGAAATGTGACCATGGAAAAGAATGCCGCGATGTGGCCGCTAGGAAATTCCAGCAGCCATGAGAAGTAAAAGAGCCAAAACAGGGAATTCTCCCTAGAGCCTATAGAGGGAGCACAGGCTGACACCTTTAGTTTAGTCCTGATGATACTGATTTAGATTTGTGACCTATAGAGCTATGAAAAAGTTAATTTTGGGCCAGAAATTTAGATCAGTGGTGCCGGCACCTGCCTCACAAGTGCAAGGTCCTGAGTTCGATCCCTGGTAACCACATACAATGCTGGGCATGATGACTCACGCCCACCAGCCATCAATACCACATACCACAGTGCCGGGCATGGTGGCTCACACCTGTAATCCCAGCACTCGGGAGGCAGAGGCAGGAGGACTGCTGAGTTCGAGACTTGCCTGGGCTACACAGTGAGCTCAGGGCCAGCCTGAACTACAAAGCAAGACCCTGTCTCCAAAAAAAAGAAAGAAAAAGTTAATTTCTCTTGTAAGCTGCCAGTAGGTAGTTACTTTGCTGTGGCAGACATAGGAAACTAATGCATTATATCTGAGATACCTGAAAAGCATCAAGATAGAGACTTCCCATAGAACCGTTGGTACAAGAGTCTAAGGTTCCGAGCCCCCTACACTATCAGGTCCTAATTCCTAGAACCTAAAAACATTGTTTTAAACATTCCTAAGCGTTTGAAAGTTGTACTTTTACCTCTAAGTCCTTTCGAATGTTCTCAAACTCTTCAATGTCATCAAGCTTTAGCTCCAGGCGCGTTGGTTTCCGTCGCAGCATACTGAGGTCAACACTAAGAGTGAGACCCAGTAAACTATTAGCTGTTAGAAGTGGCAGAGAGGAAGAAAGACTGCAGATGATAAGTTGCAACTACAAATATGAGATTAATTGCTCAGTGCAGATACTAAAGTGAGTAACAATTTATTTAGACTCACACAGACTGCTAAAGTCTTTAGGTCTCTGATTACTGCATTTTCATTACATAATATGGGGATTATATGTAATTTAAACTATAATTTAAAGAAAAACCCTCTTTCTAAAAGAATTTAAAACAGCAAGGTGTCAGTAAGAAACAAGTATAGGCAACAATCACTGTAATTACATGGTATAATCACATTCACAAAACTATGCTACCTAGAAACCTAATGGTAGCCAGTTGCAGTGGCCCATGTCTATAATCTTGGGTACTCAGAAGGCTGAGGCAGGAGGATCTCTTGAGCCAGTTCAAAGTAAGCCTGGGCAACAGAGCAAGATATTGCCTCAAAAAAAGAAAAAAGGAACATTGCTATTCTGTTTTCATTCATAAAGTTATAGGGAGAATGGACAAACCATTAAAATGAATCTGCTTTACATGGGAGATTGTGATCACTCCTGAAGCCAAAATCAATTTGCTAAATATCAAGAAAACTAGGAACTCACAAATTCACAGGATTATCCTCAAGATATAACTGTATCCTAAATGGATAAGTCATTCATTAAACAAACTCTTCCTGTGTTCTAGGTACAGAATTAAAAGGCACAGTCACAATCTGTGGGGAAAGACAAGTAAACAGAAAAACCACAACACAGTGTAATAAGAACTGGGGTGAGGTTAACACAGGCATCATACAGGGACCCCATCAAGTCTGGGCCGCACATGGGTGCACAGGGGTTATGCAGGGCTTCCTGTGGGAAAATTATCCCCATTTTATAAAGAGGCTGAAACGAGCTGTACAGTTTGGTTAATAATGCCAGCCGGCTATAAAAATTACATATAGGTCAATATGGTGAGGTTTAAATGATGGTGATGTAAATGAAAACTCTGCTAGAGTGTACAGATATAAATTACTATTTTTTATAGGAAGTCTACCAAAAGAGGACCATTCTTTTTTCCCTTAAGGCTTAGGACAGATACAGATGATAACGCAAATCACTGACACATATTTTAAATTGCTTTGAACTAATCGGGAATTATCTTGCAAAGTTCCAAAGAGGACAAGGAAGAATAATTAGGGAAAAAAACGGCAGAAGGCATTTTCTGCCAATTGAAAAGCTCACCAACTCGCCACTACAAGGCAGTATAGAGTAATGGCTAAATATGCCAGCTCTGGGGTCAACAGCAGAGGTTCTAACCCCACTATACTACCGATCCTGAACGATTAGCTTTACCTCTCAGAAAACCTTTGTTTCTGTGTAATGTTTCGTGACTTGAACGATGTAATGCACACTAAGCTCCTGAGGCATAGTTTGACACTTAAGAAAGAGCTCAAAATATAAATGGAGCTGGCATGGTGGCTCACGCCTGTAATCCCAGCACTCGGGAGGCTGAGACAGGAGGATTGCTAAATTCGAGGCTTGCCTGGGCTACATAGCAAGCTCAGGGCCAGCCTGAACTGCAGTGAGACCCTGTCTCCAAAAAAAAATTATATATATTATATATATATATTATATATATATATATGGAGGAAGGCCAACTG